>JARQTH010000612.1:0-23020 GCA_030142595.1 Trachelus iudaicus
AAGAGCAGCGAAAACATTATAGGAATTTTTGAAAACACAATTAAAATGATGGGCCAGTGCTAGATCATATAATTGGCGAACATGTAGTGACTTAAGTACTTGGCCTCAATAATATGATTTCAATACTTTTTGTTAGAGGAATTTACAGCACTCCTGTACTTGGCGTAGTTTTTTACACGTAAGTGTTTTTTGGGGTATTATCTTAAGCCTACATAGCCTGCGTATCGCCTTCTATTCATACAGCCTAAACGAAACTTATCATCTTAAGCCTTCGCTGCATGCGTATTCATAGTATTTTACATGTAAGAAAGGCTTCAGATAATTTTTAGATTTTTTGGTACACAGTAAAACCAATGCCAAATTTTGTTTTCCTGTACTTTACAGATTTCATTAGTTTCAGAAAAATTTTGCATGTAAGCATATGTGCATTCATCCATGTAAGGTTTCTTCAATTTATGAACTCTGGGGTGAAAATACATTTTTCTTTTTTAGTTAGGCACAAAATTAAGATTAACAAGCTGCTTGGTGCCGCCCCACATTGCATGGTATCAATTTAAGTGCGTAAAATAATACAATACTTTTCTTACTGGATACGAAACTATTCTGAGATTGGGGTTGACCAAATGAGATCACAATTCTGGTCGAAACGACCTATCCATTAGTTTTCAACGAAATCTATCAAAACGTTTGTTCACATTAAAAATGTTCATGGGATTCGGCTATACCCAGTAAACACCGTTACATTGCAGCAGTATAACGGCAATGTAACCAATTGTAACAGGTAATGTTATCGGGATGTTACATGTAAGTTACAATTTCCGACTCAGCAATGTAAAATAGTTATATAACGTGTTATATAACTGTTACATAACATTTATATTGCAGCTAAAGTAACGAAAGTTATGTAACTGCAACATTAAAATGAAATGTAACAAATTGACCTAACTGTTATATTACAATTATGTAAAGGGTTATGTAGTAGTCGACGTAACTGCAACGTTGCAGTTATGTTCATAGAAATGTAACAGTGTGCTCAGAGAAATCGTGACAAGCCCGTCCGTATTTAGTTCATTAAGACTATTCATTATTTTTAGTTGATGCAATTTTTTAAAATATTTACTTCTTCCATTATTACCGTTTCTACCAATAGTAAGTTACCATTAGAGATAGTAATGGTATCAATGAACAAAGTTAATGTAAATATTTAAAAACTTGCATGGACTAATAATTAATAGTTTTAACTTTATTTCAGAGGGGCCTAATGCAACTATCTCTGAGTGTAGATACAATTGCAGTATTGCAGTACAAATTACTGGGCACATAGGTATATTTTGTACGCGGAACGCTTTATTAAGAAATACATAACAAATTAATGTTTAATATCGTAGAAACTTTATTATTATAGAAACTGTACTATTATGGGAATTTTACTTTCTTAGGGATTTGAACCTCTACATCTCTTACTTCCGTTGTGTTTATTTTTTTTGTTTTTTTTTTTGCTTTTCTGAATCTCGACTGCATCGCGGTTTCGCGAACCGGAATCAATCTGCGACGGTGTTTTCAAAATTAATCTCCTTAGTTGCCGGGTATATCTCTAGAATTGCATCTGTGAACAAAGCAAATATAATAAATAATGTGAAAATACATAATAAAGTTCTCATAGTTTGATATATACGAGGCATCATCTGTCATCGGTTTGGTCACCTTAAGTTCCAAACATCCGCATGTCCTGTCATCTCACAATTATTATTACTTTGGATTGCTTTTGTAATGAGTAGGTCTTCGATGCAAAAATTTCCCTTCCGTCCTTTCCACGAGCACAGCTCTGCATAAGAATTTGAGAAGACCTTTCGCGAGCTGTACGACCTCCAATTTTTCGTACAAATGTATTCTACAATAGAAGTGCCAATTACCATATACACTTTCAACAGTTTGAATTCATCGTAAATTCTAATTCTCTTGCATTTGAAAAATATTTACGAATTGCTCCTTCATTTTAGAGTCGCTGCCGATATTTTTTTTCAAAATTTTCAATCGCCTGAATTGATTTCAACGGCAGAAATTCTTTGACGATGTCGACATCCCCAGAGACTGCAGTGTATCTGCTACGTTTAATCCTTTGAGTGTGATCGGCTACGTCCACTTGGATGTTTGCCAGTATCCGAATAATTATTCTCTAATATTCTGTACTAGTAGTATAAATCAAATAATATCAAGTAGGTCCAGAGAGATCCACCTTCCGGAGATTTCTCCTTCAGTTGAACATTCTCAATGTCGGTTCCAACTCGCGTTGACACTTCTACATGTCCTTGGTCATACGTTCCTGACGACACACACGGAGTCAAAGTGGAGTCGCCCACGTCATTTAGGGCCTCGTCCGCCTTCAATTCGTCTAATGAATACACAACATACTTTTCAGAGGATGTTTCATGGTTTTAACCGGAATTGATTTTTAAAGAGATACATTCGTTGAGTTGTTTCTAAGAAGAATCAATCAAAGTGATTCCAACGGCTGAAATACAGGCTCATTCAACATGGATCGAAAAACTCGAAAATTCCGACATGAGCGTATAGGCCGCAACCAATTCTGCAATGACGCAAGAACATTGGAATCGAAACACTCGAAAGAAAAATGAAGGAAACCACCAACCAAGAGGCAGTCTCTGGAGGGTATCCTGAGCCTCCCTTCAGAATCAACTACTCTGAGTCAAAAAAATTAAAACCGCTAACGATAGTCTTTTACTTACTCAAGGCATAAACAGTCTAGAGGCAAACAAGGGACAAATCTATTGGTAAAACGAGTGGCAGGCTAGTTAGGGTTGTGAGAAACGAATACAAGTGCGAAATTGTAAAAGTGTCGAATTGGTGGTTGCTATAAAAGTTCTTTCTGACCAATCGCACTTTGTAATCGGTTTATTCTATTTAAGTCCTTCGCGAAAAATATCCAATATCTTGGACTTACTACAGTCACTCTAAATGATATTTTAGACAAATTGCCGAATGATGATTTCAATGCGCTAGCTGCAACCGAGGAGAATTTACCTCCCGAAATTTTCGCAGGTACTTTATTATATAATACCATATAAACTCTTGAAGAAAATAATAATGATAAGAGTCAACGTTGCTCAATTTCATAATCGATAATTCCTTTGTTCTCTTAAACCAGCGGACTACTGGCGACCGGCCTGCGCAATTCACATTCACAAATAAGAACGGTTCGGGTACTATTGACTTAGTTTGGGTGTTATCTTCTAAGTGGGATTTGGGAACTAAGGTAGACTAAGATTCTAGAAAGAGCACAACTGGACTTCTTCAAACGTTTTCTTCACAATATAGCCTTTGAGGTCATTACAATACTATCTCATTTCTGCCTTCGCTGCGTAGAGTATTACAAACAGATACGATGAAAAAAGAGTATATAATATATAATACCCCGAATGTAATTTCTACTTTATTTTTTATGGTATGCGTTATAGGTGAGATGCTAAGACATCCGTGCGGACCGATGAGGCCTGAACGGAAAGTCTGGCACCGGTCCCTAGGAACCGGCGTGGCGCTTAACGTGTTAATAAGAATTCTACAGGTTGAAATGTTATTCTTTTAGGCAACTCAAAACAAGAATTTGTATCAAGTGTCCAGAGAAACGCCTACAGTTTTAATGGAGAATATTTGAAGAACATTAAGTAGTTTACGCAGTAGGAAGATGTGTACGCAGTATCATTGGAAATTATCAAGACAATTAAAAGATCATCTGAGTAAATCTGGGTATAATAGAAATATTCAATTTAGTCTAAATAAAGATTGGTTTAGATTTCTTAAAAAATTAACTTATACATAAATTGAAAGCTTTAGGGGGTCTTTAATATTTGAATATTCAAAGACTGCAATTCCCAACATTAGTTTGGATAAATGCAAGCAGAAGGAAGATGAGGGTAAATGTGATACTCCAAGTCACAGTACATCAAAAGTACAATGTACTCTCAAAATCGATCATCCTGAACTGACGAAGCAGGTATATAATTATATTTACTATACTATGTACAATAGAATATACAGGGTGAGTCGTTCAACTTGGCACAAATGAATATCTTGGAAAGGGCGGGTGCTGTGCCATTATTTTTATTCGCGGCGGTTTTCCAGGTTTTCCCAAGGTTAACTGCGTTTTTTAAAATGGAAACCTATATTTTTTATTGCATATAGAATATGCAATATGTTATGCTATATAAGAAACCAATTAACTTTTGTCTGAAACATTTTTTAATAGGACCAGTATTTGCAATGTTATTTCAACATCAAGCGTAGACTGACGTTGATTGTAGGATTGTACCGTAGGATTGTTAATAAGTATAGCGATTTTGTAGATACGAAAATCGAAAGAGAAGAAAAAAGTTAATTAATGTTTTTTTCTTGCGTAAATAACCTATTTACTGTTAATATTGCCAAATAATATTATAATAAGTGTTAAAAATGGTGTCCTTCAACATCAGTGTATTTTCGAACTTTCTTGAGCTAGAAAAAAGCCTTACAATTAGTTAATTTTTTTCTCTTGTTGAAAATACTGGTCCTATTAAAAAATGTTAATAAAATGCTAATAAAAATGTTTCAGTTAATTGGTTCTTTGTACAGCATAACACTCTGCAATAAAAAATGTAGGTTTTCATTTAAGAAAGCCAAATTGACCTTCGAAAGACCTTGAAAACCGCCGCGATTAAGAAAAACGACACAGCAGTTTTTTTCTCCTTCGAAACCAAACGAAATTTGTTCGAACATTTTTTTCATAAAATGCTTCCTTTCTGGGATATTTGTGCCAAATTAAACGACTCATCCTGTATATAAAATTATAACTATGAAAGTTTAATTCAGAGTTATGTAATAATGTCAAGGTACATTACAAGTTTTATTTTACAGAGTGAATTTAAAAGAGTACATAATTCAAGATATAATCTGAAAGAAACTTCATCTTCTCTTTCGAAAATATTTATGAATTTAATTCCAAAATTGAATGTGAATAATAAAATATTGCCTGCAACGCCAAAATGGAAGTCAAATATATCTGCTGATGTGTCAAAGCATAGCATTGTATCACGAACGCAACATATTTTGAACAGCATATACACAGCAGAATCGAACGCATCTAAATTGCGCAGAATCGATGAGTTATTGAATCATATGGAACAGTATCCAGAAGCCAGATATTATGCTATTAAAGGGAAGGCAATTACAATTTTACTTAGAGTGCGTGAAAAGATTAAAGATGAACAAGTTAGAGGTAAGTGTACAAAATTCTTTAAAAATTTATTTTAGAAGTTCCTTTAACCCTCTGCTTGTCACAAGGTCCTAGAAGTCTCGATATGAGCCACGTAGGATTGCAGCCAGTCATGCTGCGCTTTTTAACAGTTTTGTGGTTCTTATTTATGCATTCCGTCCGAGAGTCCTCAATTCTGTTGATATTTACTAAGGTCGTCTCTGATTATACTCTCATCGAGTAGTGTCACTTTCCCGTTTGTTAACTTCCAATTCATGTCGGTTCCACCTAGACCCAAGGGTAGACAAACGTTTATAATAAGCATAGGGTTTATAAGGTTCATTGACCTTGAAATATTGCTTTTATTGTGTATAATATTATAGGATCAATCAGAGAAGCATTAGCCATTCTGGGTTACGTTGATCCTTTGCCTGGTAAAGGTATCAGAATTTTGTCAATCGACGGCGGTGGTGTACGAGGAGTGCTGGTCATTGAAATGTTGAAGAAACTTGAAGAAATTACCGGAAAAAGAATTTATGAACTATTTGATTATATTTGTGGTGTAAGCACCGGGTCCATACTTGCAGCAGTTTTAGGTATGTTGATACATTCTTCTTGTCTATTATTATGTATGTCTGATTAGTGAACCTGTATATCACCTGTTCTATAATGAGTTAAATAGTCACATTTACCGAACATATCATTGATATAGTCGAAAAAGCGCCTGTTAATTTGGATGTTGTGTTTTGATCTATTTGTAGTACATATTAAGAGAAGCCCTATTGAATACTACGCGTAATGCAGATCTAGTTTCTCTCAAAATGATATTTGAGTTGAACGAAAACTGTGAAATCTGATTCGTATAATGCCATTTGAGGTGTACACGTTGCATCCTGACTATGTCTGAAGGTTATGCGAATGCGATTCCAAACCTCAAATTAGCAAGATCAGACAGTCGAGAATCGTCGTTCATAGAGAGCTTGTGCCAGCTCTCAGTATGTACATTCTTCTTTTGTACGCATATTATATGGACGACGAATTAAATTATCACACATCCAATATTTACACACATGATTATTGCAATTTAGATTTATTTATATACTATACTCTATATTCCATATTTTCAAACATGTTACCTTATGGACCAAATGGTTCACGAATTTGTAACACGTTACATATTGAAAATTTGCATTTCATATTGAGCTGTCTGAATCTGGAATGGGTGATTAATTTATGTAAAATGTATTGTGACGCGCTGAATTGCACTCGTGAAGTCCTCGGTAGAAATATGGGGGTTCTTCGTAGGTATACCGCGACAAAGTATAACGTGTCCAGACAGCATCTACTCAACTCAAGAATTAACGTTGGTTTCTCCTAATCTTATGATTTCTGTTATTTTTTTATTCCCAATTATACCAAATCTGTATGTCACACTCGCTTGCCATTACTATGCGTGACGACGAAAGGATACCCATGAGAGAGATGACAAGAGAGTGAGCGGCCGAGCTATCTTAGGAAATCAGGTGACCTATAGTTGGGTGCAAGGATGGCATAATTTCATTTAAACAAAAATAATAATAATAACGAGTGCTTATCCGCTCGTTATTTATTTCGAGTTAAAATAACGAGTGGGTTTTCACTCGTTATCTTTTTCAGATTAAATAACGAATGGATTTCCACTCGTCATTTGTGTTAAGTTTAAATAACGAGTGGATATCCACTCGTCATTTAATCTCAAAAAGATAAGGAGTGAAAATCCACTCGTCATTTGTGTTGAGTTTAAATAACGAGTGGATTTCCACTCGTCATTTAATCTCAAAAAGATAACGAGTGATAGATAACGAGAGATAAAGAGACTTATGCTCCAATATCCTATCTGGATGGTCTATTGACGGCCGATTGAAGTAAGTTAACTGATTAATGCCCGAACATATTCTGCTAGAGATATTATAAAGGTCAATATGATGCCAAGGATTCTTGGAGTACCTGATTACAAATCTGATATCAACATTGCAATGTTTGAAATATATACAACTTAAATGGCTTTCCATGCTGGGATTATTATTGTAGCAGTAATCTGGATCATTCGTCTGCCTCTTCGTGGTGAAAGTCATGTATTGCAAAGAATGAGTTGGCACTCAATAGGCAAAACACATTTTAGGATCATAAAGAAACGTCATCACGAAATTTTGACCTCAAATTAGGAACCAGTAATCCTAAAAGCCTTCAAGAACAAAGTTAAAGTGTATCGGACAATTTCGGTTTTCGAAACGGCGATTTTGGGTCCGCCATTTTGAATACAAATTTTTTTACAACAACAGTATGAGTTGGGGAGATTTGGATCACGATTCCTGTAACAGATATTTACTGACATTCGAAAGCTCTCGAAGGTTCGGATCCATGATAAATCGACCCCCTTGATTTTAAGGAGTGACGCCATGGGGACCGCCGATTCCAAGAATTTCAGATAGATTGTAGGAATTTTACGTCGGATCTCATGAATTCCAAGAATTACGTATGATCTAGAAACTTTTAGAGCTTTCTGGAACTCTCCACGATTCGTGCCGGTGCTAAATCGTGAAGGATCTTTCATATGACGTTTTGAAGCAATCCCGTGCCCTTCAACCATGGAGAAGCTTCTATAATCTTTTAGTCTATGTTCGTGCAGGTTTGGAAGGGAAACCTTTAGCCGGATGCCAATTTCACCTTAAATGTTACATATCTCGGAGAATTTCGTATCGACGATGCAGTCGTCTGGAAAGCAGCTTAATTCTAGGAAATTTGCAGGCTTCCGTTAGCCATTCGATTGCAGAGAATTTGTAAGCCTCCCGTGGAAGTTCGGGCAGGTTACGAATGGCAGCCCGGGTTCTGAAGTTTCTAGAACTTTCAATGAATCCCTCCCTTTCCGACTCCATGAAGATTTCAATTGGCAGGCAGCCATCCTCCGGAAGCCCTTTTGACCTCGAGTTCGATTTGAAGACTTTTTACCTGACTTTCATTGGCGATTCGAGTCCAGTAAAGTTTAGTTTCCAAAAATCGATGAAGCCTCACCTGCAACTTCTAGGTCCTTCGATCAAATTAAAGAACCCTAAAGACGATTTATGATTCTTGTTATTCAGGGGGGTGATGCCCAATTGTGCACAAACCCAATTAGACACTAATGCGAATTTCTGTTTTCTGAGCGATATTCTATCAATAACTCAACGATATTGTAAGTTATCTTTATCTGGCGGAATCTTTTCAAACATTTAATGCTCTCTTCAGTCGGACTCGATCGCTTCGCTCGCTCGCCGACGATATACTTACCCACTAATCTATTCAGTCTCCGAAATTTGAACATTCCACCCTGTTGGGATTTGAGTTTTCGCGCGTATTACGTGGAGTGTCGTACTGCTTCGTCTTAACCAGGCGCATGCGCTCTCTAAGTGCACTTACGTTGCGCCACCTACTTTTCTCTTATTGTTAGTCTGTGTTCGTTAGTTTATTTATGTGAACCTGGAAAGGAAATAAAGCTTTTTGTTCAGTGTCTTTTCTAGTTTTACACTTTCGCAAAACTCCCACCCACCCTGAGTTTTTTCTCGAATAGGGTACTATGAAAGCTCAACCCACGCTATGCTAACCTTACCTAACCAAATCTATCGTAAACTAATGTTAAACCACATACCATTTACTATAATAAGACATCGTTCGTGCCTAATTCTATTCCATCTACTTAAAAGTGGACAGAATTTGCAGTAAAAAGTCATTTGTGTTCAATTGGTCTGTGCGCCAGTGCCCCCCACCCTCCTCCCTATTCAGGGTATCAAATTACGCGAAGGGGATAAATTATGCACCACGTGCATCTTGTTAATACTTTTCAAAAGTTTCTTGTGAAAATTAGAAATCAATGCTTGTATCAATACTTAGCATTAAGATTTTGTTATTTTTTGCATAAAAATTCTTGTGTAAGATATATTTTCATTGAGAATTATTTGATACTCATGTATCTTTGACTCTTGAACAGTCTTATTCTAATTTTGTCCGCGCTTTTATATTTCTTGTATATTCGATTTGAATACAAAACTACACCACACTGAGCTAGCGACATTCAATTGTTTTACGAGATGAGCATCAACTATTGTGAACGCATTCGAGAAGCGTTTCATTTCCATAAAATCTTTGACGAGACGCGTACGCTGCCCAAGTTTTTCTAATTAATAAAGAGTATTTTCATACATTTCGAATATTTTCATGCATGAAATGTCATTACCTGTTTATATTTATTTTCGTATTCGGACTTTTTTTTGAAACCTTTTTTTCGACGGACGTTTTTACGGCGGATGTTTTTTCGAAAACTTTTTTTTCGAAAGGACGTTTTTTCGAAAATCTTTTTTTCGAATGGACCTTTTTTCAAAAACTTTTTTTGCGAAAGGACGTTTTCTCGAAATAAAATGGTTAGGTTAGGTTAGGGTAGGTTAGGAGGGGCGCGAAGCGCCCGACACACTCATAACCTAGGAGGATCAACCAACTCGGTACTAGAACCATTGCGGTAACAAATCCACTTCGGTCCCACCCCGTGTCGGTGCTGTTGGGGTTTTAGGTCATTTTTTGTATATTATTGAGATGTCAATGAAAAAAACAATGAATAAAAACCGAAAGTTCGTAAAAACTTCGAAAAAACGTCCTTTCTAAAAAAAGGTATTGCGAAAAAAAGGTTTTCGAAAAAACGTCCTTTCGGAAAAAGTAGTTTTCGAAAAAACGTCCGTTCGAAAAAAAACTTTCGAAAAAACGTCCTTTCGGAAAAAAAGTTTTCGAAAAATCGTCCGTTCGAAAAAAGTTCTTCGAAAAAAAGTCCGTCAAAAAAATTGCTTTCGAAAAAACGTCCGCAAACCATTTATTTTCTTAGGTTCTCATATCTCCTTGTTACCGATTCTGTCTCGAAATTTTTGTTTTCGTGGGCAAAAAATTTAGCACCGTATACGTGTAATGGAAATATATTCTTTGCCATTACTTTTCTTCTTCCTGAAATTATTCGTAGCTTACTTCTCTTGTACTACCAATTGTCAACTTCATTTCGGTCGCGTCTGCTTGGAATGGCGCTTGTGGCGAATCTTTAAAGCTTATCAGTATATGAATCTTCAACCAAAATTGCAGAACGTTTCCGTTTACGGCCTGTCACGTCTTCTCCCGGGCACATCCGTCGAGTTGGAGGGAGAGGGTTCCACCGCTGTCACACGAGCCTCTTTACTACCCGCGTGACGGGACTGCGTTCACGTGTGGTCGGGGTGGCTGGTTGGCGGACATCAATCTTCACGCACCCTCGATCAGTTGTCCCTCCTGCTCATGCGTTTCCCGCTTTCCGCTGCCTAGGCAACGTAGCCACTCTCTCGATCCTTCCCTTGGAGATGGTTGTCGGTTCTCAATGATGGTCCTCGATGACGGTCCTCGTTGGCCCCTAGCCAGTGCCCTACGGTGGAGGGACAGGGAGGGGAGGGATCTTATGCTACCTATAATAAACCTAGAACTCTAAATATACGCAATCAACAATACTCAATAATATATGCAATAACAGTGCACAAGGCCTTGAGCCAGGGGTCGGGGAGGAGTCCATAGTAATATTTTTGTTAAAATATATATTGGGATCAATAAAGAATTCGATATTATTAAACGAGAATCTCAATTGCCGGGGAGTCTAAGAACCATGCTCTGTAACGAAATATTCATAATAGGCTCCTGCTAGAAACACGACATACTCAATGTTACTGGGCATTAGGCAATTGGGAGGTGCCCAAGCACCGACTTACAACGAATATAACTTTAGTGCCCCCCCTCCGATTATGATGAAATTCAACTATGTTGTAGCGCTTGTAAAACTAATAGACACGTGTTTCTTTTATCGGCAGAAAAACGGTTTTAGGGGGGTGAAATCAACCCTCAAAGTTCGGTATGTCGAAGGGTAATAATGCAATTTCACCTAGAAGCGGTCGACCGATTTCAAAGAAACAAAAACTAAAATGTTTCTCATCACGAGTAATGAAGAGTACACGTAGACATTAAAAAGAGATTGTATCTTGTGGGGGTATTTAAAAAAATATTTAAAAAACTTACCAATGGAGTTTAATGAAACATGTATTATTTAAAAGCGGAATTAAAATTATAGTTGATGTATTTTTGCTCGTTTGCGGTAAAACATGTATAAGAGGGTAAACTACCCCCCTGTACACCGATGCATGAATTTCTATATAGAGCCACTTCTCGCGCAATCGAAAAATGTAAATTAATTAAAAATATTCTCGTCAGTGAAAGTCAATAAACAGTAAGTGAAAATTAACGTATTACCCCTAATTAAGGGGGTAAATTTTATACTCAATTTATTCTCTCTTCAGATGTATCAAAAATTTGCCAATCAACTTTAATGATACTTGCAAGATATCAAGGACGGCAGCGAACGATAAGATGACTTACACTTTCAAATTACCAAAAAGCATTCTTAAGTGGATAAACTACTTATTACGCACGAATAATTCATTTTTGATATAGATGCTCTTTTCTTGCAATCTATTGGCCTTTTTAAATACAAAATGTACCTTTTAAGTGTAAATTCACGATTGGTACTTTAAATATTCATTACTGGTTTAAGGGGGTAACTGACTTATTGGAGTTTGTCTTTAAATTTATGCGGCCCTGGCATCTTGCTACGTTAGGATTGCTGCAGTGCCATTTCCGGGAGGCGTGAATCACATCCAGCTCTACTCCCTCGATATTCGATTTCACACCGCTTCTGCAACTTCTGTATGCCTTCTGATCCTGAAGACGTTCGGCGCTTGCTTCGCGTAGTTGAGCCGCCAGGTTGTGTGCTCCGGTCTTGACGTCTTTCGGGCCCCATTTCAATAAAAATTGTGTCGAATCCTCTCGGATCCACTTAATGAACTCAAAAGTAAACGAAACGTTCCCCACAGGGAAGTAAATACGAATTCTTAAGCGGTCTATCCTAATTAGACGGGCAAAAAAAGGCTATTTTCACGAATTTTTTTTGACGGGTATAAGTTATAAATATGGATATAAAAAGTGTTGGGCCTAAAAATACACTCTTAAAATACACCAAAAAAATCATCGAATCATCAATCATACGAATTTTGATTTTTTTAAAAATGACAAAATGGCGGCCATTTTTCCAAAAACTACGAAGAAGCACGTTTTTTCCATCGTCATTTGCAAAAAGAAATAGTTACACTAAAAATTTCAAAATTCGTATGATATGCGCCATAGCTATAGTCATAAAGAACATGTGGTAAAATTTTGGTAAGGGTCGGTTGAATAGTTTCGGAGATTTTATTGACAGCGCACACCCATATTTTTTTTTGGACCTGTCTTCTCCCCCATTTTTCTGCACGAAAACTGAGTAAAATGAATATAAAATTTTTTTTTTTGTATTTTAAGAATGTATTTTTTAGGCCCAACACTTTTTATATCCATATTTATAATTTATACCGGTTAAAAAAAATCCCTGAAAATAGCGTTTTTTTGCCCGTCTAATTAGGGTAGACGCCTTAAAATAAAGTCAGTCCAACGCCACGCGGAACGCTCCGTAACCCATCAAGCCTCACGACGTAGCCAAATTCGCCTATTTTGTGACGTGTATTAAAATGCACGTTACAATACATATTATTATATTATTATCAAGAGAGTCTTGGGCCAAGTACAGGCAACCGGCTTTACAAGGCACGGATCGCCCAGTCTCTTTACGCGAGTCATCTCTAATACCTGTGTTTGGAATCAAACATCTTATGAACAGCTATATGTGAGAAAAATTTATTGATACATTCACTATAGGAATTGAGGATTCTGTATACAGTAACCTCCAATTGAAGTGGAATACTTGAATTTTTGTATATTTCTGTGAAACTATGACCGATTTCGAAAAACCAAAGATGTGATTTTTAGGAAATTTCCTTCCCATTCGAATGATAAAGGTTTTATCCCGATTAGATACACAATGACCGAATGTTAGGGATTGGAGTGAAATAGTACATTGTGGGACGCGCTTTTAAACATCAAAAAATGAGTTCGTTAAGGGGTTAAATTTTTCATTTGAAAAAACGCCTAAATTTTTCAAGCTTCGCGCGCGTGGTGGAGTAGTGGCCACTCGAGATGTGTAGCGGGGCAAACGCTCAGGACTGTACGCTCCACCGCACTGAAAATGGAGAATAATAAAAGTTTTTAAAATTATTAATTAAAACAATTTTTGCAATTGTTTAATATTTCATTGTTTTGCATTTGTTCATTTATTTATTTATTGGTTATTAATTCAATTATTTTTTTACGTTAATTTTTTTACTTTTTCTTCTCATGTTTTGTATCTTAAACCTCACAATTACCGTGCAGAATTTGAATTAAGAATAAAAGAAATGTGAATAATAAAAAAACCTTCGTAAAAGAATTTCCTGCAAAAAAATGCAAGGCCTCCCCCGTACCTCTCATAGCTTTATGGGAGCGCCATTAAAGGTGGCACAAAACATCCAAGTGTAAGGCAATGTCAGTCTTGGTTTTACAGTTACGTTGAGTAAAACCATTTAACTTTCAAATTGATTAATATTTGATTAAAAGAACCTTCCGTTTTCGGCCGGAGAATTCTTTGGTGTATCCCATGAGAATTCTATGTTGCTCAAATTTCACCACGAGCAGGCAGATGGATAGGCTCATGGTGCGCAACAAGTGTAAATGGCAATTGCTAACCTACGTGAATCTGGCACCCGACTTAAAAATATTATAATTTTCAAAATGCGATTCGATTGTACCCCGTTTGTACTTGTTTCTACCACATTCATTTTTGTTTGTACCTCAAAGAATTGGAAATTACAGGGGGGTCAAAAAACCGCTAGCACCCAACTTGGAGTAATTTAAATTCTATTTGCAGGGATGAATTTAGAATCGTTTGTAGCCGTTTGTACCACCGTTAGTTTCGTTTATACCCCAATGGGTACGGAGATACAGGGTTTTCAAAATTGGCTAAGGGGGATAACCGCCATTTTTTGAGCTGGCTCAAATCTGCGAAAGGGTGCTGGTTTTGAGTCGTTTGTACCCGTTTGTTAGATTATGATAGGTTAGGATAGGATAGAACTACAATGCAGTAATTATACTAATCCTCATGGTGTTTTGGATAAGCACAGCACTACACCTCCGGGACACACTTAGGAAATTCATAGAATTTCCTGTGTATCAGGAGCGAAGCGTGGGAACTACACAGGCGAGAACCTTCTATACCGTACCGAAACACAGGTAGAAAAACTATCAACAGAAAGCATGGGAGCGCGAGCCAGCTCGTGACACCTCGATCAGTGCCCCGAGACAGACTGCTTTGACAATAGCCAAATTCGAGAACTAATCATTCTGATTGGTCGAGATCCTTATAGCCGATAGCTCTTCCTTTCCCTCGAGTCGTCCCTTTAAATCAAATCGAGAGCGTTCCTTAGCGAATCGGTACGTTACAGTGGGAGATCCTCCACGGCCGCTTCCCCATGACATCAGGCGACAGATGGGCACCACATCCTTAACTCGGGTCAGGGGGTTCTTCCCTTGTCCTTAACCGTAAGAAAACCACACCCCGCCCGCTCTACCGTCCTTTGCCCATCTCCAGCGGAACGCTGGCATTTCACCCGGGATTCTGCCGGTCCGTGGAGACATCTCGGTCCAGTACTCTCCTCTGCCAGGCAGCTCGGTACGTCGAGACTATCCCCCCACGGCAGATTCGTGCACCTCGAGCTCAACTCAACAACATCAAATTTTCCGAGAGCATGACGTAACTATACGAATCAGTACGAGAGCGTAGCTTCTAAGCACGGTGGCGACTCGAAGGGAACTAAAAGGCGAGCACATTATCTGAATCGGTAGCCATAGTCGCCTTGTGACCGTGAATCGAGAAGTCACGTCACAATATATGTGTATAATGTGACGTATTTACGCCACCTTCGGTCGCTCACCTTTCGTCCATGCATCCACATTCCAGGCGGGCGCCATCCAATTCTTATTTCATCAAGAATTAATGAACTGGTATGACTTGGGAGTGGACGTGGAACTGCCTAAAGTTCGCCAAAACGAGAGCTCAGAAGTAACCTATCAGAACAGCCGGTAGCATAACGGTTCCTATCGACTTTTGGGAACGCGTAAAATCTTGAAATGCAACTGTAGGCGTTGATTCGAATTACGCACTCAGAAAAAAAATGATATAAGGGGATAGCTTACCATATATATTTAGATTCAGAATACGATTCTGCACATTTCGAGTCCTTACAAAAAGACTCAAATTTTCGAAAACAATCATGTTGGAGGTCATTATCAACTTAAAAAGATTGTTAACAAATTGTTGATAACGTCATTTGAAAGTGCGTTTGAAAACATGAACCTTGTAGAAAATATTTTGGTGTATTTCGCATACTTTCCGTGGTAATCGATTTGATAGGAAATTCGCCTCGTACCTATGTAAGGGTGTTTCTTCCCCTAGAACCGAATATGAACCGCTGATTTTGTGCGCATTTTTCATGTCTCGAGGCACTCTATTTACCTATCAAGTTTCATTAAGATCACGGGGGGGGGGGGGCATCTGGAGTACTTCCTTTGTTAACTATATAGAACTATGCCTGGATCCTATAGTACCATTTGTGGCGTTTGTTTATACTTCCATCTGTATTAAAGGTGGACGCTGCAATCACCTGATCTGGGTGTGATACTGGGCAGTTTAGGGATATCCGATTTCGACGATATCATCGTTGTTAACCAGACCATCAGGAGTAGCGCCTAGAAAACAAAAGTCTTTATCAATGAATAATCCGCAATCATCCACCTGAATACCCATAATTTGCTTATGAGCTTCCTTCTCGTTTTTCTTTTCGTATAACATAGCTGGACTGTTCACTGTTGGTTTTACAGAATAGTTTTAACGAGAGACGAACACAACGTCGTATCTACAAATATCTTCACTGGCATACGTTTCCGAAGTTGGAACCTGTCAAAAAGTTCCTTATCAGAATGTCTCATCATTCGGAGTCATTTTGCATTGCGGTGGAACCCTCCACTGCTATCAGGTCATGTTGAAATTCTCGAAGATGATTTTAATGACCTTCTTTCGTTTTCTCGAACTAGACATCTGACAAATCAGGCTGCGAACTCTGTGAGCCGTGATCTCTTTCAGCACAAAACCATTGCCTCTTTACAGGTCTGCTATCCGTCAACCGTTCCGCGTGACGACGTCTTCCGTCTTCCGCTTTCGGCTTGTTTCCTTATTTCGTTGCCGCTGTTCTTCGAGGCGCAATTCGGCTTCCAATGGTTCTTTTTCGAGAACAAGTACCACCGATATAGAACTCGATCTATATTATACTACACAACTGCTTCAACGTATCTTGTTTGGTGAGAGCTGCGTTAGGCAAAGTTTATTCGTTTGCCACCGATAAACTATGAATTATGGCGTTGAAACTCTCATCGGCGTTGCTTGTAACGTTCCGACGAAGGCTATCGATATAATGGCTGAGTTGCATCACAATCTCTTCAAAGAGGTTGAACAACCCCAGCCGCTTCAATTCGGGGGCGTCGTTGTTTAGTTTTGGCTTCAGTTTTCAATTGCGTCACATTATCGTACCAGACTTTTTTCGTGCAAAAACCTAAGATAGTTCTCATACCAGCAATTTGGTTTTATAGGAGGGAGTCATCTAACTTCCGTCAGTGACTACACGAACCATCGTGATTCCGTCTTTCGTCACATTGCTTCGCTCAACAGCAAGTTTTCTTTTTTCCGCTGTCGTTCTCATCTTTTCTTCAGTTGTTTTAGTGAATCTCGTGTTGACTATTTTCATATACTGTGACATTGCATTTTCGGAACTGCACATCACAAGGGTGTAGTCGAAAGAAGATGGAGTGCAGATTGGATTTACAGCCCACTATGAGATAAGCGTCGACTGGCGAGGGTCGGGGGGGGGGGGGTACCTATAAAACATAAGATCTGTAAATGAATTACGTTCAATTTTAACTTGTACCTATGAAGGAGCATATACTTATCAACACGAAGAACAATGCACCTGGCTACCTGTGAGGAACGACAATACACGCCCAGTCCGGGACTGTTATACCGATCGCTCGACCCGAGCCGCCACTACTGGAACCCGCCAAAGTCAAATGGCTCAGTTTTCATCACAGATATCGCTGTCGCCACGAGCACTAAGATTCACTATAAAGGGGTTATTGTCTTATCTGTCGACACGCCAAGGAACTCATACTGCCTCTATCAATTTGTGACTGCTACCTGACATCGGGATGTGATTCCCGACTACCCCACAGGCGACCTGCTTCTGACGAGAAGAATCCTCGAAATACGAGGGTGAAGGGTCGTCCCGTCTCCCGTCTTAGGGAATCGTTGTTTCCCGCAGGCGTGATAAGGCTTTCTCCAAAGACGTGGAGCGAGACCTCGGTCAATAACCTGCAAGACACGGGAAGCTGTCACTCAGAACAACATCAGAATAAGGAGCAGAGGAAAGTGCCCACCTACCTGTGGGAAAACTGCATACATTATCTTTGGCTGCAAATCAGCTGATTACCTGCACACGCGAACTCATCCTAACTTCGGAGATTCGTAGTAACACCACATCATCCTGGAGCACATAAGTGGAACACAAAATAAACTTCACGGCGAACACATTTTCAAAACATCGCAACAACAACATACGGACGGCAGCATCACAGCGCGGAAGACGCCAGTACTACGTCGGAGTGATAGCAAATTACTGTTACCCAGGTAGCCGAAAGGAGGATGCGCGCGCAGCCACTAGAACGTTTAAGCTACCTGACAGGGTTAATAATCTTAGATCCTGACGATCTATTATCAATAAACATGTAGGATTGGCGGAAGTAAAGGCGAAGAGTAATTGACCAATTATAATCGGCAGTTGAAGCGTCGGATTGGAGGTTAACACCTCGAGTGTCGCAAAAAGTACCGGAATCGTGCTCTTTCCTCGTGGACCTTCCTAGTGAGTGGACGCAATTTCGTGTATACCTCACGGACCATTTCCGAAAGCTACCTACTAATTAGACATTCTAGCTCCTGATTAGCTAGTAAGCAGTCTTTCTTGTAACCGGCTGCGAATCTCTTCACGCTACCCATGTGTCCAATTTTCCTACACGTTACCTAGTAGCGTAATATTTCCTAACTCCGACCTAAGGGCCTAAGTACAAGCGTCCATTGAAGAGTTTCGCCGCCGGATTAATAATTTTCATATTCTAGTTCGCGAGTGAAGAGTGAGTTTGTAACAGTGGTGGTTCCCCGATTGAGGCCACGGTGGAGAGTCTGTTTGTGTAATCTGTTAGTCTTATAATTTCCGAGTTCATTAGTTTTTATTTTATTGCATTTGACCGGATATTTCCGAGAGTGTAACATATTTTTTTTTGTTGGCTGAATCGCTCTGTGTATAACTTCCTCGTACGGGTTGTAATAAGAACGGCTACCTGAGATAGCATAAATCCTGTCGCGGTTACCTGAGTCTTAGTAACTTCCGAAATTCGCGAGAATCCAGGCCAGTCAGCACGTGGTTAACACGTTATCTAGGATAGCGTATGCTCCATTGCCAATAATAATAATAATTATTATTATTCTCTGTGTTTCTCTTTGTTATATCATTTTACCATTATTTTGTCTTTTGATGATTTTATATCCCTTTTTTTCATCCGCTAATCTTACTGTACTAACAAGTGATTATCTTAGTTATTACGAATGTGAAAAGACACTAGAAAAGTGTAATACTGTAGTCAACAAATTAGCCTTGCTACGTGCGTGCATTACGTTACATCTTCTCGTATATCTGTGATGCGCCTATGTAAAATTCTATCTTGGTGCTTGTGTACTTTCTGTGCTGCCTGTGTACGGGCTTGCGTATCGAAAATTTCGCCCATTACCTTGCAGGGCTTTTAAGCCACCTTTAGGACCATTCTGTAATTTTTACCTATTGGTCCTCGTATCGACTACCTCTGGTAGCCAATTATTACGTTGACAATAATTTTAGTACACTATGAACACTACACTAACGCTTACGCAATTCACTAGTTTCACCAATAAAATAACAGAGAAAACTGTCGATCGTATGCACAATTGACGCTCATGTGTATGATTGACGTATAGAATGCGAGTACGCCATGCGATGCAAATTGGCACCAACTTCTTGCGCTGCAATTGAAAAGCGCGAGTGCCACTGTCACCTGCTCGTCCCTAGCCTCGCGACTGCAACATGCTATGTGACCATTTCAGTTGGATACCATAAATGTAAGTACCGAGCTGTTATTATCTCCATTGTAACTAGACCCGTTCCTCAATTTACGCTAATATCCGTTCCACGTGGATTTGATTTACGTGAATAAAAATCATGTAAATTGAATCTGTCAGTATAAAAGGAAAAATATTGAAGATAAAAGCTAGTAAATCTAAACAGTGTAGTAACAATGTCGTCCTCTCAACTTCCAAAGTCACACTGTTCGCTTCCGCACGCGGCCAAAGACAACGCCTGTGCGGCCCTAACGCAACTAAGTTTCTTCCTGCGTCACGCGTTCCGACAACCGATTTCACAATATTGATTGTATAAAACTGTCAATTTAAAAACTTATAGGAAAATATGTATGTATACATATCTGACTGCGTAAAATAAGATCGCGTTAATCAATTCCGTGTATAACGAGGTCCGCGTAAATTGAGGTAAATTTGCTGCGTAAAACTAATACTCGCGTAAAAAAGTGCCGCGTAAATTGAGGGACAGGTGTATTGCTATGTTCATAGAAGTCTCCATTTTCATGATTAAAACGTTTCTTTGCATCTCTTCGTATCATTCATATTGAAATTGTTATCCTATAAGATCTATCAATTTAATTTTCACGCCGCATAAAGACTTTCGTTCTGAAATCACATGTGCAACAGTGTCTTGTTATCTTATGTCAAATGTAAGGCGTATTACTAAAATCTTATACACATGAATAGGATTTTTCTGGCGTATAACCTGCTTTAGATATTTAGCGTGCCCGAGAAGAGCTGTGTGTCAAGTTATCTAATACCGTATGACACGAAAGCTTTAGCATCATACGTCACCAATTAATCAAAATATGCATTTTTTCGGCAATTTTATATAATATGATTGCACATGAACCTGGTGGAAGTTACATTGCATATACGAGATAACATCGTATGTCTGTCCTACGCTAGATATACGGTATGTGTAGGATCGCTATTTCATATGACACAGAAACCGTCGTACGACAAAGTAGTGGGTGTACAAGACAAATTTCTTCGTATGACGGTTTTCATGCGAGATGGATAAAATAGTACTCCCCGAATATAATGTGTTTTTCGGGAAAATCTTATGACATGCGGGTCTTGAAGATCTTGCATTATACTCCCAGCTATCCTATTTCGCTTTTTAACTACGGCAAATTCATCTTGTAAATGAAAATTCTATCAGTGACAGTAAATGCTATTCTTTGTTTCAGATACAATAATGAGTTCTCACAAGAAGGTTACGTAAGTCAATGTTCTTGGTAGGAATTATTAATTATTGTATTTATCTTTATCAAGTCCATTCCGTAATATCGTATTTATTACTTTACAGGTGAATGATAATGCCGGCATAGTTGCGCCGCAAGGGCTGTCCGCTACTTCCCATTTCGGCGACTCCTACGCAGAGGCCCCAATAAGCGCCAAGTCCCGTCCAAGGACCTGAAGAACTTCTACCCCCGGTTTGTAATAAAAAAATTCAATTAGGGCTATTCGATTAATCGATCGATCAGCGATTTGGGTTATTAATTTTTCCGTTTAAGGTAGTTCTATCGTTTTTCACACTACTTACAAATCTTCTGAAATTGTAATATTTTGTAGACGTAATTACTATGAATCGATTTCCAAATTGTAAATTTGATCCACCGTTTAGATTAGTAGATAGTTGCCTTTAAAAATAGCACTTTTTGTACAACTTCTAATACATTTTGCATTATAACGGCTAAACGAATCTTACCATTTCTAAATAAAAACAGTGGGGTGTAAAGTAGTATTGTGGGATTATTCTGAAAAAAATGACGATGTTTGACCACTTAATTTCGGAGATATCATCAGACAAAAATATAAATTCCATCCGATTCAGAATACGGCAACGATCAGCTGTGACGAAGCGGTAACAGTGTACGAACCAGTTAACTGGTAAGCGCGTGCCAGAACTAATACGTTTGAATCTTACTATTGTCTGAATTCTGGTATTCTGGGAACAACTTGAAATAGTAACATTTTAAAATGAAACTTATTTAGCGAATAAAATATATTAAACAGGTTAACAGGTTATAAAACTACAATAAATTTAAAGCAGGTGAACAAAGCAATCGCGAATAGCTAATCTTAAAATTAATGCTTGCTTTTCAAATATGTAATTATCTTATCAATGACTTTTTTGCTTTGCTAACACATGGTTTCTTAAGAGCACTTCAACTGCTTTTCGCGGGTTTTTTTCTTTATAAATCGGCCTTTATACCGTATTCGATCTGAAATTTTATTTTGATTCGAATAAAAAATCAATATCAAACACTACGTATCTACACTAGCTAACAGAAGGGAATTGCGCTGTTGCCACGATTGTAGCGACGCACTCTATACCCGTGGAAGGCCTATTCATGTATGAGGTGTTTCTGTGTGAGGAGATGCAAACTGTACAAGATTCATCCAAAGTTTTCATGCAATAGCATTATATGAGGGCGGGATTTTACAAAAATTTTACTATATAATGCAGTCGATACTTTCGGTTCGTACGTGTACCGATGGAACTATCTTAATCAAATAATTACCAGCCCTAATTTATACCGTATCTGGTGGTTCTTTTCTATTATTCTTTTATTATGTGGACTTACTTTATGGTTATTATGATGTAACATATTTCTTTTTCGCCTAACATGACAGTGATAATAATTCTTTACCTTTTTATTTTATCATTTGCAGCAACCATCCTGGGGCCGTCCACCACCGTTCATGGTAAGTATCGCAAATTTTACGAGTTATCTCTTACATATTATCACTCATGTTAACCTCATCATAGCAATGGTGATTTTTTTGATTGCAGCAAATGTACAAGAGGGCCCCTCCGCCTGCGGCGTCCTTCTCCTGCTTAACCAGCCTCCTCGCCTTCTATGGTTGGTTCCTAATATTTTCATTCAGGGTGAATCTAAGGAAGGGTGTCATAAAACTTATAGGTCTCTCCTGCCTTGCACTTCTCAATTTCCAAAAAAAAGATCCGATCACAAAAGAATCCGCAACCTAATACTTTTTAAAATATATTATTACTGGTAACATCAAGAGACTCGGTCGAGTCTCGCGCCACGTATAGGCAACCCGCCGTACAGGGCACAGCCCGCCGAGACTCTTTACTCGAAACATCTCTTGTACCTGTGTTTTGACTCAAATATTTTATGAACGGTTGTATGTGAGAAAAATGTATTGATACATTCACTATAAAAATCAAGGGTTTTTCATGGGTGTACGCATGTTTGTGCGTCGATATAGTTTATCGTATTTTAGGTGACAGTTTTTAGGGATATAGGATGTCCAGGTTTTCCTCTCTGTAGTATCCTATATCTGAATGCCAGGCGTGGAAGTCCAAGGTGCCCAGATGTTCCGCTCCGTAGTTTCTTGTATGTAGGTGTCAGGTGTGGAAGTTCAGGGTGTCCAGGTGTTCCTCTCCGTAGTTTGCTATATCTATGTGTCGGGCGTGGAAGTCCAAGGTGTCCAGGTGTTCCGCT
>JARQTH010000614.1:0-142357 GCA_030142595.1 Trachelus iudaicus
AAGGAAAAAGCCCTATCTCAAACCGTTTCCGAGATACAGCCTCCCAAAGGTGTAATTTCGATGATTTTCAAAATTCATAATTTTAAAATTGAGGAATTTTTTCAAAGTGGCCCTATCGCAATCTAACCTATGCCAGTCTCTTCTATGGACTATTCCATATTTCCGCATTGAGAGATCTTTAAAAATTTCAAGGACAAAGCTCTAAACCCAGCCGTTTCCGAGATACAGCCTCCCAAAGGTGTAATTTCAAGTAGTTTCAAAATTCAAGAATAGATTGAAGCCTCCTATGTGACCCGTATGCTTTTCAAGATAAGAAATATTAAGGCAGGATGTACAGAATAAGTAAGAGAATATCGGGTAACATACGGTTAAGCTAAAGACTAAGTAAGCGAATACATTTTTTTGTGGAAGGTAGTATTGATAAATGAAAAGCAATGTCAGAATACGGATAATATGGCAGAGATGGAATGAAAAATAATGGTAGAGAAAATGGAGGATAACTGAAGAGGGGTGTCGAAGCATAAGGTAAGAGAAGGAGGAAAAGGATGCTGTTATGATGGATTAGAGAAAGAGAGAGACAGAACTCATGCGTACTCTGGGATTAAAGATAATTTATTCGACACACGCAATAATGATACAGCATACGAGGTACAGATTGTAATATAATTTTTAGTTTATATCTGTATTTAGTGAATATATATATATATATATATATAATGTTAACTAAAATCACTTTGCCGGCACATTCATTTAACATATTCATAATCATTTATCTAATAGAGATAGGCATACTTCATACAATAAAAACAATAATGATTTACAATGAGATCAAACGTTCGTTCACACATGCTTTCCACACGTTATAAAAATTAAGACATATATCGGCGATTTACTAAGATAATTATTTAATTTTGGGGCTTATCTGTCTTGTCGAGATGCTTCGTCAATGGATTATATCAATTTGGCTGTCAACTTTTGTTAGGAAGGAATAGGAGATTTCAAAATTGAGTAGAAGCGTTTGGTGGCAGCAGACAGGGAAGATGTTGTTGAATGGGAAAACAGGAAGATTATTAAAAAGAAGCAGTGAAGAAGAGTGATGGTAAGGGCTGAGGGAACATGGAGATAAGAAGATGCGTAAGCCGTATGTAGGCACGACGACCAGATTATTCTGGAGGAGCGAGAAAAGAGAACAGTGAGAAAAGTAGGAAGAGTAGGAAATATAAGAGAGTGAAATGAGCCCCTCCTCGCCCATTTCCGTGGGGTCCTGCCTCTCCACAATGGAGCTACGACCTCTCCGAGGAAGGAAGGGAAGTCGGGTCGAGGGACAAGAAAAAGGCAAAAAAGGGGTAAGGTAAGTTAAACGCAAAAGGGATAAGTTATACGCGAAAGGTCTATCCCTAGTCAAGATCCACCGCAACGAAAGACTATAATTTCAATTCAATTTTTGTCTACTCCGTATATCGTGCAAGATCTTATTTTATCCTCAATTTTATATTTTATGTTTTGAATAAATTTTGAAAGTGAATAAAGATGCGATAATATTTAGTAAAAATTGAGCTGCTACACGGGTGTCAAGTTGGCACTGTACTTTCTTAAAAATGTTTCAGCAATAGGCTTTTACAATAGTTCTTGAGAAGTTCTCTAGTTCCCCGTCTCGTTCTAAGGGTTGCTTTGGGAACCAGCGGTGAGCAGCGGAGAACCTCTGGCCGCCAAGCTACGCCTTCGTGTTCACGTTTAACTCGGCTGCGACGGGATTCGCATTGTCGACGGAGGCGACGAACACAAAGTCCTACTTCCAGACTCGCCGCTACGCTTTAGCGCCATGATTTTGTTATCGTCTAAAACCGTAGAATTGTGCATCTCCCTGCTCATCTCTGTATCGTAAGCGTAGTTCAATAATTTAAACAATGATTGACGAACCGGAAGAAAGCATGAATTCTGAATTAGCAGACGAGAGGCATGAGTTTGCAACAACGGAGAAGCAAGATGCTCGAGCCTTTCTGAGAGAACGATTTTTACGTGTGGTCACAGGCGTAGTCGGTAAGGATACAATTTTTTTTTGTGAATAACCATTTGTATTATATTCGATAATCGAAGAAAATATCTTTTTGTTTCGTTAGCAGTAATTGTTGATCACATAGAAAATTGAATCGTTCTATAGGAATTACTCAAGACTGAGTTTGTTCAGTGATCGATGTGATCGGTTGTTTAAGATTTGTTCGTTAAATCTGATATTGAAATTGTTGTCTGATTTTGAATTTGGCTTGTGAGATGCGCAATGCATTTCGGGCCTTTCTTGCACGACGCGACAAACTTAAGCGCAGCAGAAGTGAAATTTCTTAGAATAAATTATTTGATATGGAACAGGTAAACGGGCAGAATTCCATCTTTTCGAGGATTCACGCGTCACTGGTGAATTTCGCGGCTGTGACGTCGACTGCTTAGAAATTTACGTCCGAAATTTGGAGACACCGTTGGGAAAAGTGCCAGAAGCTATTCTGAGAACAACCGACGTCATACATTTTGATTTTGAGGAGATGATTTTGAAGAGAGAATGATTGCTGGTGAGTGACTTGGTATCTTGAAAACATACAATTTTGCGTTTTTATAAAATAATAACTTTATTCTTGTGAACATGATATAATAAATTATTCCCAGAATTATTCAAATTGCGAGCATTATGATCTACGCATATTGAGCATCGTGTTGATTTCCGAAATAATGCGTCTCAGGTGATCAATGATTTCTTTGAGGTGTCTATTTTTCAAAACAACTTGCTGAAATTGAAATAGTATTACGACAATCATTTTAGGAAGCAAAAATTGTTTTAAAAGATTTTAAGCCTTACCTCCATGATTTCTTTACTCTCCTCGCAAGCAAGCCTATATGCTTCGGATGTCTTTTTCTCATCCGACTTCATGTCCCATTCTTCTTTTAAAGGAATCAAACTTTCTATGTGCGTATACTCCATACCTTGGAGTTGACAGTTTTCATTGCACTTTTCGTAAATCAGTCTCAAGCGTTTAAACAGTAGTTTCAACATTCGCAACTGTTCTTGTACTTTTGCTTTTTTGTCATTAGCTAGACTAGCTCCCTGAGGCGTACCTAAAATTACAAATATGAAATAAATAAGATATCGTTAAATTGAATTACTTTATAAATCTTTATGCAAAATATATACCGTTCGGTGGTTGTAGGACTTTCAGTGTTTGAAAAACCTCCAAGGTTCTACTGACGATATCCTGAACAGTTTCTTGTCCAAACCTACAAAGGCTGGCAGTGTTGAACTCCTTATTCTGCTGCTGCTGTTGCTGTACAGGTGGTTGAGTTGGTGGTACTGGAGTTTGTGGCGTTGTTGCCTGGTTTCCACCTTGGCTATTTTGCTGTACTAGGACAGCCTGTTGTTGTTGTTGCAACTGCAACTGTTGCTGTTGCATTTGCTGCATGGCTACCGATTGCTGTTGCTGCTGCTGCTGTGCCAAGACCTGTTGGGCATTTGGCATACCCATGGAATTTGAACCAACTCCACCAACACCAACACCAAACTGTTGGGGGTTTACCAATCCTAAACAATATATTTTTAAGTACTTTTCAGCACCGCCTCTGACACACTATATTGAATACATAAATGTTACAGAAAGAATGACATTTTTTAATACAATATGAATTCCTACAATAACTAACCACCTTGTTGAGGTCCCATAAGACCCGAAACCATTTGTCCACCACCGAACTGAGTTCTCATAGCTGACTGCTGTGCGGCAGGAAAGCCAGATGGGAATTGATGTTGTTGCCCAGCCATTTTCCCTCCTCGTTATACAATTATTTTGGTTGACAATATACCTAAAATAGAACATGAACCCAAAATTTGCAATAATAACACCCAAAGACCATAATTATTATGATATTTCAAAATTATCCCGTAGAAGAAAGAACAATAAGGTTATGTTATCCTCAAAGTCTTCAATATATCATGATTACTATAGTAAAAGAACACAAAGCAACATTGATTTACGATAATTACATTGTATTCCTTGCAACAGTTGCTGCAATAGTATAACATTATGCTGTACACATTAAAAACGTTTAAATTTTCGGCTTAACTTACTATTCTACGAAGTATTGATCTGTACGTAAACCAAAATACCTTCTACTCAGTATCGAATCTTCATAACACCGTAAGACTAAAATAACTCAACAACGCAAAATCGGTAGAAGCAACATTATACCGTAACGCACGTGCGTAATACTTAAAATCTTCTGCTTGTAACACAATTCCTCTTGTTGACATCACAGCGCGCGGCCATCACTATTCTAGTGGGACTGGTAGGAGACTCATGAATACTTTCGACGCAAGTCAGTGTGCCGTCGAAGGCCACGGATTCGACAGGCGGCGAATCATTTTTCAAAGTCACATTAAACCATTAAACCATTAAGATTATACGGTATCGAATCAAAATAATTTCTAATTAAAAAAATCGAGTCATCAGTAGTCATTATAGGCTCGATTTTCTATGAGTCTTACACCATGTACTAAGCACTTATTCAAGGCAAACTAAACAATATTTTTTATTCTCAAATTGACAATAATTTTCTGAATGTAGAAAATGAAATTCATAGTCATTAGATTATAGAATCTTCAAGAAATTAACCCAGGCAATGATAGTCAAATAGCTGGAGAAGGAATTTTGTAAAATAAAACATACTAGATAGATAACTGAAATAAAGTTTGACGGTATTCGAATAATGTTCAAACAGGAGATAAGGTCTCCTGGCCAGAAGGAAAATATATGCTAAAGACAGATAATGGTCCTCCACCAAGCACCTTGTCCATCCATGTGTATTCACATGGGGATGTATCTCTTCTTTCCTTCCTTCTTTTTTTTCTCTCTTTTCTCTGGTGCGATGCGGTCAGTGTCGCCGGCTACACGAAACCAGTCAGTTCCCTGCGTATCGCATGTGTGGTCGACCCAAAACAGTCTGGTGAATATGGAGCGTAGTTCCTGTCGCACGTCGACACGATCCACGTCTTGCGAATATTACAAACTCGCCTTTATCGTTAACGTGCTTATCTTGCTGTTCGTTATCGCGCGAGCGGAACAATCGACAGGAGAACAGGAAGTCGAAGGAATTCAGGGCAAGCAACAGTTCCAGGTTGTTGTACCGGAAAGTGGAGCTCGTGGAGAGTCCATTGATCCACCTCGAAGGAATTTCATTGACGGCAGACATTTTGGAAGACCTTACGATTCCGTGGACGTTAATAGATCAGGAATAGGCGACGTCGCTAACGAAGACAAAAAGATAAAGAATTTCGATTGGTTATCTGCCCTTTCTAAAATAGCAAAGGTACAGTCATCCGACGAAACTTTATCGAATTCGCGAGTAACTGGCAGCGGAAGTGGATCGAAGTTTCGGAACAAGATTTCTGGTAGCAAAGATCGTGAAGTCACGAGCGATCCTCGCTGCAAAGAAATCGTCCAAGAAGATCGTAGAGTTCAGGAGACTAAAAATGTGAAGAATTTCAAAGTGGAATTCAAGCCAAAGAAATTTCACTGTCATCCAATAAATGATATTTATATACCAACGGTGGAAAGGAAAATGCCGGCTTATGTCTGTAAACTGGGTGAAAGATCTTTTATACTTTCCAGCGAGAGATTCCTGGAGGACTACAGGGTCCACGTGGACGTTACCGTGGACGAAAGTACCTTTCAACGATTAGTCCCGAATTCCATGACTTCGAGAACTCCTGGAGCAGACGTCATACCCGCCACGCTGGTCCTAAAATCTGAAGAGGATCACTACAGTATCAGGAAGCCAGAAAGGATTCCTTGAGGACCAGGAGACGCATCGTTACCAATAAAATTAATAATTGTACGCAACGATGAAACTTTGTATAAATGGTATATGGTTTACGTATAATATATATATTTCACTAAGAATTTTCTCTATAAAAGTCATCTGGGAGCAACAAGTAATCCCAATTCTCCGCGCGTGTCCTTTTGAAATAAATAACGATATTGTTCCTTCGAGTGCGTCCATAAGTCCTAACTAGCGTAATATCCAGCCAACAGGACCCCGTCTCTCTTTTTTTTCTTTTTTTTCTGATCTTTGTCGTGTCTCTTGCTTCGTTAAGGAATGGCACTGTCGCCCCGTACAGAAATAAAGTCCTGAGCGCTGCTACGATACTCGGGAACCTCCAAGGACTTCTGTTCAGCCTCGCTCGACTGTTCCTCCAGATGTGAAACACGTTCGGAAAATACGGAACCGAAATTCTCCGATTCATTCTTGTGCCGATCGTCCTCGGCCTGTTCCTCGGATCCTGACGTTTGCTCCGGGGATTCGTCGTCCTCGGGAACCGGTTCCCTCGAGACGCTTCCGAATTTCTGTGTGGCACTGCTAGACTCTGAACTCACTGCAGATTCTACGTTCTCGACACTGGGAACAGGTTCTCCGGAGACACTTCCAAATATCTGTGAAATATTATTGGAATTGGATTTTTCAGGTTCGTTCGGAGGATCCGATTCACTGTACGAAGAATCGAATTCCTGGGTATTGTCTCGATGCTGGAGACTTTCGGAATCGCTGGACTTCGGTTCTTGACTCTCCTCCGTTTTGGAGTCCTCTTCCGTGTCTATCAGTGTATTTCTCTCGGGAACAGGATCAGCAGAGACGGTACCAAAATTGCGAGCTGCGTTGTGATAGTGACTGAGCTCAGCCGGTAGTTCGGGATAATTTGGATTTGGATCAATTAATTCATTGGGTCTGATTTCATCCTTCTCGATATCCACCTCAATCCTTTCGAAGTCCTCCCTCTTGCCCACTGGAGCCTCACTTACCTGGATGAATCATTCCTTTCGATCAGATTAGTTGATTAAAAGTCTGGACCGATTTCTCATTATATGTAAGATGATGTGCTCACCTTCATTACAGCCTCCGATATTGAAACTGGCTTCGCTTTTGAGTCCTTTGGATTCTTAGCCAGGAGTCCGTCCACCGCATGATCATCCTGTTCGATGATCTTGCTGACTTTTGGATTGTGCAATTCATAGACTGATACCAATTTTGGAATGGGCACCTTATCGCCTTCTTCGCTGGATTTTTGTTGGTTAGATTTGTCACCTCTCGCGGGCTCTGACTCATTGGGTTCTAGGGAGGAGTCATGATCCTCGTCTTGGTGCTCGAAGGACGAAGAGTCCAGGACGTAGCCGGACTGTATTTTTGGAACACTCTACGAATTCAGATATTTTCGTAGTGAATTTTATTTTTTGAAATTTTTTTTTGTCCTACCTTGAAAACGGCATGATTTTCGTTAAAAGCTTCGGCCAGTGCAGGGTTGATGTCCTCTAAGGGTTGATCGCCGTACCTGATGTAGACGGGGATGTAACCCGGAATACTTGGCAAAAGCTGTAGGGGTAGTCCGCCTATTAAAAATAAATTATACCAGTAAACACGATATTTGCATAAATCCATAAATAATAATTCCTAGTCACTTTCACACGAATGACAAAAGTTCCAAATTCCCAGGATGTTTTCGCTTCTTGAAACGTCACTTCACACGTCGTGCAACACTTTCGTATGAATTTAATCTACTCACTGGTATCGCTAATAAGACTGAAAAGGGAGGCCAGCAGGAAGATGGCCCCCGTTCCGCGCAGCATCCCAGCAGCTTGCATCTTTGAACGGTACTGGGCCCCCCGTCTATGGGGCCCTCTCCTTTATATCTACGAGCCCCTACCCTCCCGCCGGAGGAGAAGGTCCCCTCAGGGTTCCATCCATCCCGTTAATATTCGAACAAAAAAAGGGGGAATCGCTTGGCTATTTTCGGAAGACGAACAGTGTGAAAATGATGGAAAAAATATTGGAGAACGTTAAACGAACCAACGGTCCAGAACGGATCATTTGAATCTGTCGTCAAAGAGTCCGCGTGAAGTCTGTACCGACGCGATACCGCTGTCTAAAGAAATAGAAAAATAAAGTAAAAACAAATCAACGAATTCGAAATGGAACGAATGTCTCTTTGATCTTTGAAAAGGCCTCGTGAAGCAGCACCGGTACAAACCAGTGGCTCATCGGGAACAGTACTCCCGGCGCGATTGAAATAGAGAAAATTACAGGAAACTTTAAGCGGAGCTGGGACGTTTGAAATCAAAGACCATTTGCCACGAGGCTTAGGCGCCAGAGTGCCGGTTGGAACAAAATCTGCGAAACCGGATTGATTCGAAGCCTTGAAGCATCGTCTTCCTGGTCTAGACAAATTTCATTGCTTGGCCAACGGGCTTAATAAAGTGCATGCAAAAGAAATGTCACGAGTTGACCTCCAGGTTCCAACGCACGTCGAGGAACAAAGGTCCGAAGATGGGCCGAACTCCCTCTGGTCTCGAAGAGTGTCAAAAATACATACCGATAATTCGCATTCGTTAGCGGAATTCAAAAAGTGACCTTCGACCGACTCATGTGGGCCTCACGAACTCGCAGGTATCGCACTGGCCTTTCGTAATGGCGATGACGATTGTGATCCATGTGAAAGTGAACCTGCGATACAGCTGTGCCGAACGCGAGCCGATGATTCAGACGGCCAACAAGAGCCGTGAGCGCACGGAGAGACGAAGCGCAGAACAAGATTCCCGAACCTGAGTTAGACGTTAACGCGATCGTTAAACATGGAACAGTAAGCCGGTCCTGGCGATTATTCTCGTGTTGACAAAGTTGAACGACCTCGATTCTTCGTTATCTCTTTTTTTGCCTTCGGATTTCTTTAGTCGGGAGAGAAGAGAAGAGATGGAGGGAAGAGATTATAAAAGGAAAGATGGCGACTCGAGGGCAGTCACGAAATCGCGCTCTTTCTTTAGAGAATCCATTTTATTACCGGTCATTCCGCCAAGATCGCCCATGGACCAAGCCGTAATCCATGATCCTTTCACGGAAGGCTGAACAAAGCAGAATCCCAGCAACTGGAGAGAAGCGACGGGAAAGCCATATAGGCATATCAATAGGAACAGGTAAGCGAAGATGACTGTATATAAAAGTTAATCCTCGTCCTGTTTTTCTTTTAGATTAAAACGGGAGTCTAGTAAAAGATAAGCATTACGCACGAGCGCTCCGGGCAGCTAGGCCGATGCTTGGATAAAGTCTAGCGTAACGCGAGCACGTGCAAAGAGATCTTAACCAAGGTGAAAATTAATGCAAGTGGCTCTGGCTACTTTAGCAAGGTTAAGGCAGTTAAGAGTTAGCTAACGAGCTCACCGACTCCGAGCTACCGTTAGGTGTTTTGCTTTTTTACACTGGTACGCATCATCTCGTCAAGCGAACTGCGCTCCAGTTGCCACACCGATATTATTCAGCATAAGTTTCCAGCCTTTCGATAGAGGAACGACGAACTGCCCACGCTGGAAGAATTCGGCGACCCGTTAACGCTAGTGGAATATAGGATTTTCTAGTTCCAATGGAAAAATTGGAAAAACTCAAGAACCTGTTTGTCCAGCGACCGGTTATCGGATCCGTTTCCTACTGATTATTAATAAGCAGCATCCTCTGTCTCTCCATGTGCTATGACAGCGTTTTAACAAAGATAGGACTCTCAACTTCTTCGTGTTCATAAATTTGAAAAATTTGGATTTTTCCTCGTGGTCTCCGTGCACGGTGCAACGAACGATGAAAGGATCTTCTGGACCAATTGGAAATTACAAAAGGACGATCCAAGTGAATCTGCCGAAGGAGACGAAAAACTGGACCCTGTTCATCCGAGTGAACTTCCTGTCTGGAATAAAAGAAAAAATCGAGTAAACTCTCGTGGGCCAGGGAATCGACTTCCGCGTGTGACCAATGGCCTTTGTTCGCAAAGTCACGTAAATTTTTTCCTTTGGAAATGCTCTGTATCGCTGAGCAAACACGTTCCTTAGTCTAATCCCTGTGCCGCTGGCAGAGAATTCAGGAGTGACAACAATGTGACCTTAAATGTTACACGTACGTCTGCGTTTCACGTGCTACGTGCTGCACGTTACACGCTCTTTTACCAGTTTTCACTCTTTTACGCCCATAGAGCTAACAGCTCCCGTCACAAGGTCGAACTTCATCGATGGCTAACTGGTTCATAAATCCTGGAAAATATTCACCTTCTGTCTATGCCAGATAAACACTACGGCGTATAAGCAGCTTGCGAAAGTGCAGCACGTTATTAAACTAATTCCCTTCAATTAGATTAAACGTTAAGTGTACAATTGCAGTGGTGAAGAAATATTTCCAGAGAAATTCTTGAAATTCTTATAGCAGTCTCCGAGTACCTATAAGTAGCCGGATGGATACCTGTACGATTATTACAATGAATATACACATAGTCATTTCCTGGCTATCACGTCTAAAATCATTATGTATCCTGGGTGAAGGGTCAGGAACATTGACTGAAGCCATAGGAAGAAGCTCGACGGTTGATCACCCACTGGTTTTAGTCATATGCAATCACGAAGCGTGTCTGTGTATCAGTGTACCATGGCGAGGCTTAAAATTGCGTCACTTTCCATTTTATACCGCATACCAATCAACCTGTTAGACTGTGCGATCATTAAGTCATCTTTTACCTCTGAGAGGAAGAAATCGCTTATTGATTCTTAGTTATTTAGCTAGAATCAGGTATAAGATTTTGTACACAAAAGAATCAGGCTCAACCTCTTCGGACAGACTGATCTCTCAATTTATTGTATTATCGGTATCTATCAATTACATTTTATTTATCCTGCCAAATTATTTTCGAATGAATTTTTTATTTTGAGATAAGGTGCAGCAAATTGAATATATAAATTTTACGATGCAGTCAAAAGGTCGCAGTGGCTTTTTAATGTCCCGTGCACTGCTGCTGTAACGTGTCTATCCAGTACCTCGTTGCAGTAACAGAGCAGGATGGGCCTATTGCAATCTAGGGCACGTAACATTGCTAATCAAGGTCGACGGTCAATTGATTCCCAAGTTGCTACCGTAATGCATGGAGTTTTCGATTTTCACATGACTTCGTAGAATCATGAGATCTCGGACGCTGCGTAGGGAATCGTGCGTGCTAAATGACCTGCGCGAACTTGGAACCGGTTCCTTTCAGCGATGTATCTTTGCAGTTACAATTTACCACGTGTATCTCGTTGCTACAGTAACGCAGAATAAATGCTGCTCGTCCTAGGATCGTTACACGATAATTCTCACGATTCGATCGGATACACTCTGGTCATTAAAACGATCCTAAATGGCTCCCGACTGGATTACATTATACAATATAATCAAAATTTACAGTTGGTCCATTAGTCATTCCGCTCTCTTGATCAATCTCAATTTATTCTTGAATGATATATACATAGGTATCACAGGATTAAGTTGATAAGAACCAGGATCGACCTGTTAATGACTTCGAATTTGTTACATAGAAACGATGAAAATAATTTCGGATACATAAAACAAAACCATACCCGGATGAAAACTACGTCCAGACCTTGATGATCCTGACGGACGTCATTCGACAGTCCCTCCGGGCCTTATTGTCCGATGAATCATATCCGAAGTCTCTTTTGTGGGTTAAATTATTCATCGACAAATAATCAATCCTATCGATCGGTTTCCAATGCTATACGTCTGTTCCGTGACTTCTCCGCGAACAAGGATCTTCGCGTGCCCGAAGGCAAGCTGGTAACGTTTGTTTTACACGAAGATCACTTTTTACTACGTTCTCTCCGGTTCGCCCAGTTTTTCCAAGATGCTGCAGCACATGCCGTGTATCTTTCTGTGTGCTCCATTATATCTACCTTCTATAAACCAACCGATCTCCCCACTCCTGCCAAGAGTTGAACGACCGGAAGAGGAACCCTAAGAAAAATTCAGACTCCTTTTATTATCTGGACCAGAACGATATTCGCCGATTCTCTTCTCGTTCTCTCTCTCTGACCTGTCGACACGCAAACCCACATTTTCCCTAGGTCTTCCTATCTCAAGGGGATCCTGATCATCGAAGTCATCATTACAATGTCTCAATGACCAGAGGCATACGCCTCTACTACCATCCAGGATGACGATGTCAGTCGGCCATTAATGGTACCGCAAATCAAAATAAAAATGGAAGTTTCGTCTCGGATGAACTTGCTGCCAAACAACTTCAGATTTCTCAATCTCTCCATCTGATCTTGCACGGGGACTGAGATTGGGCCTCACTCGAAAATCCAGCATGAACTCATCTCTTTTTCTACCTGTTTGGTACACGTATGCCCATCTTTGTTCCTCTTTACAACGGGCCCCTAGTTAGTCCCAAATCAGGCCCCTCTACCTCCTTGCGTACACGGTGCTCGAATTCTTGGAGTTTTCGAACGACTCCACGACGGAGATGCGGTCGACTCATTTCGGCAGAGAATTCGTTCCGTGCGAGCTCAGGAAAATAAAGAATCGAAACGTTACCGTTAGCTTCACCCAACGACGGCCCATGATTATGGGAGCGCGGATGTTACCAACCGCTCTCGGTGTACTTGTGGTATCCCTGCTGATGCTCTCGGTGCCACCTTGCCTGCTCCTCCGCTCTTCTGCTCCTCCTTGGTCCTTGGGACTGGCTAGCTGCTCTACCCGTTCTACAGTATTTATAGAACAGATCCTGGAATCGCGATGTGGGACATCTGGCGCATTTATGCCTTGCCGCTTCGAAGAAAATTTCTTGAAATCTTACCGGAAACGATATTAGTATTTTTCCTCTTCGATACGGTAGAATCTTTATTGATGCAGGTCAGTTTTTCAACCAGTCACCGAACCGTGCAGGCGCGTAACGCTTTGCTGATGGTAACGTGGGGCTCCTCTGTACTTTCTACCGGGACTGTTATGATGTTTGTTATGTCGCTCTGTACTTTGAATTTTTCCATTGTTACCTCAGGCACTTTTCCAGTGAACTGCTTTTACGTATTACCCGGGTCTCAATTTTCTGCCCTGGGCTATTGGATTTCGGGCCCACGACTCTTTCGCTGAAAGATTACTCCACTCGGTCTAATGTAATAATCGGAAAATGTTTGATATATAGATAGACATTTTCGTTAAGGTTGCTTAACTAGTCGACGTCATTTTCGAATATTCACTAGAGCGCCAGTCGCCTATATATTAGGCGGCTGTCAAATTTGAAAAGCATTACTTTACGAAACTCAGAACCATGAAGTTTCTACTCCTGGGACTTGTCTGCGTGTTACCATTGGCCGTACTTGCCAGTGAGTCTTCGGCTTCCGCTTCCAGTAGTGCTTCCAATACATCCGGCGGACAACATGGTAATTAAAAATTTTTTCTCTGCTCCTCTAATAAGTGATAATTAAAATTGTATGTCTCGTTGAAGCAGGAAGTGCAGCACAGAGTTCTGCTGCAAGCTCAGCCGGCAGCAGAGCTCTTGCTGGTGCTACTGGCGGAGCCTTTGGGTCGGTCTATAACGGAAATCCGTTTTTGAACGGACAAGGAGTTCTCGAAGGATCCACCTCAGGCTCCAGTTCCTCGAGTTCACAGTCCGCATCTAACGCGGAGAGTTCTTCGTCGTTGAACTTCGAAGGATCTTCATCAGGATCCAGTAATCTTCTTGGAGTTCTCAGTGGTTCAGTTACAACCGGAAACGCTGGTGCGAAATCGAATGCTCATGCTGATTCTAACGCTCAGGCCAATGCGAATGCCAATGAGCAACAGCACGGAAATCATCGAGCTGGCGCAGTTGCCAACGCAAACGCAAATGTTCATAACAATGCTCAGGGCTCCGAGTATCAGAACAATCAAGCCGGTTATCAGCAGAATCAACAAGGACAGTCCAACGCCAATACTTTGGCTCAGCAGAGTGGATCCCAAATTCAGGGTTCAGGTGCCATCAGTAATGCTGGTCACAGTGAGATCAAAGGCAAAAATGAGAATCATGGAAATGACAATCTCAAAGGCAAGATCACTCATTACGCTCAAAGTGGACCAGTCGTTCACATAGTTTACGCTGACAATGATCAATCCAATAACGCTGATGGTGCCAATGAAGGATCTGGATCTACCGATGCTGCTGGATCTGTGGCTTCTCAGGTGAGTTCAGATATATCAAATGTTGAACTAAAGGTTGACACTTCGAACTGAAAAAAATTAATATCTGGTTCCTTCTTTTTTGATACAGGGTCAAGTTGGCAATCAGGCGTCTCAGTCCCTTGGCAATGCTGGATCAGGTGTTTCCGGTAACACTCAGGGCTCTTTGAATTCGAATGCGGGACACACTGCTACTTCTGCCAGCAATGCTAACTCCAATGCCAATGCCAATTCTAATGCCGGTGGTGGTTTCGCAACTGTTAGTAAATCTAGCAGCTTGTTAGGTGCAAATGGAAATGCTGCAGCCTCCGCAAACGCTGGCGCCGTCGCATTCTCAGACGCCGGTGCGGCTGGATCTGCAGGCGCTACTGCTCAGGCAGCATCAAGTGACAAAGCAGGTGCATCCGGAAGTTTCAAATTTAACGCAAGTTCTAGCCACTCCGAGTCATCCAGTAGCAGCTCTTCCAATTCCAACAACGAGTCCTTCAATTATCAATTTAAATCATGAATAATGTAATTTTGAAATTTAAAGAAGGAGCTTCATTAATTTTTTTGTAATGCATGTAACCCGATGTCGGCTCATGAATAATCCAATAAATAAATAAAAGATCAACGCTATTTATTTAACAATATATCAGTTTATTTTCTGTTTAAGAAAATCTTATAAGCAGTTTCTACATAATAAACACTTTAATGTGTATTGACAAATTTCATTCCATTAAAGCTTGTGGTATTACAAATGCTTTTCGAACGTTACTTTCTCTGAGACTGTTGCGATGAGTATTTTGGAAATCACTTTACCCTGAAACAAGCACGGGTTGCTTAGTTTTATGAGTTTCTTGCAAAACATAAATAAAATTGCTTACCAAGACGATGCGGAGGCCGAGGCCTGAGCATAGGATCCACCTCCACCTCCACCTCCACCGCCACCTCCACCACTGAAAAATAAATTGTGGAGTTAGATAAATATTATTAATAAAAAATCATTAACTAATCCAAAATCATCTTACCCTCCGCAAACGTTGCAACCTCCGCCGCCATTCGAAGGCTGATGATAATGTTCACCACCGCTTGGTCTACCGTAGCCGCCACCATATGGTACTATAGAAACTGGTATCACTGCTACAGGCACACCACCACCGCCTCCGCCATAACCGCCTCCGCCATAACCGCCGCCACCATAATCGCCGCCAGCATAGCCACCTAAAAAAAAATCAATCAGTTTTTTTAATTATTGGAAGAGACCACTTCTTCCTAAAAAAAATATTATTTCTGTTCATTGCACCTTTGCCACCCTTCTTCTTGCATAGCAGGCAACGCTTCCTTCGGATCTTTTTCAACTCAGCCTTCATCTTCCCTTTCATCTTGATATACTTCGTATCAGGATTAACGAATTTCGTTTCTCCATTCTCTTCGACAATCCTTTCAACTTGATATCCTTCGTCCTCCAAGTCCTTGGCAAGATCATCCAGGTTCCGTGGTTCTTCTTCGTCGTCCTCGATAATGAACAATACCGATGCTAGTGGTCCTGCCAAAATTTTTAAGATTAGATTCAGACTGGTTTACATGAATCTTCAAAATTTAACTGCACCTACCTATGATTTCCGGTTCCTCTTCAGATACCAGACTTCCCTCCTCCCCATCGGTCGAATTTGAAGTTGTATTCTTCACCGCGTAAAGATTTATGAGATAAACAAATCCACGATGCTCCTCGTCTCCCACTAGCGGTGGCTTCAAATCCGTAGCAAGCGTGATGTCATTTTCAGAAGGTACAGTGGTCTCTTCTGAAAAAAAAAAAATTTATAAAATCATAGCATTCAAATCACTTATAATCAATCTTTTCCAGACAAACTTACCTAACTCAGATATCAACGGAGCAGCAGCTGCTAGCAAAACAGTGGAGCTGAGTAGGAAACTCAGTATCCCGATTTTTCTCATTTTATCTCTGAATGCAGATCCAGGGATCCGCCGATGCACTGCGCAAGGATCTTTGACTCAGCCTCTTTTATAGCCAACGATTCTTCCACATGTGTAATACCTGGAAAGTTGCATAACTGGAGAATCAAGTAAATAACTATGCATACGAAGGATGATCAATTGTCATCGTACGGTTAGTAGAGTCGAGTATTATTTAAATTTTAATATTTCTCTTTGATTCGCCAAGGCATTTCTCCGTGGGACACCCGGTATGCATCCCAGGTCGGGCATCGGTTCCATCCACAGAGTTTCGTGCACACGGGGAATGACGGTTTGCGGTTTTCACGGTGCGCCATATGCGGTTCAGCAAACATCATCAGGCCCTGCGTTCACCGACTTGCAATTCCGAGGAGAAGTTCACGTTCCGACTTACATGGAAGCCAACAGTGAAGCACCTTGTTTAAAGTTTTAAGTGCGAGAATGACGTCTTCAATTTTTTGTGACTACGTCACTCCACATGCATTTGGATGCGCATCACGCGGCTGATGCTTTGCCACTCCTTGTTATTTTATTCGAATCCATAAAAGAATTGTCTGCCTTTTAATCTTAATATTTTATATTTTCTATAATTTTCATTTATTTTATTCCATGAGTCCTTCGGCCAGGACAATGGCAAGTTTAATTAACGAAATACTCTAACGATGTTTCTTCTTGTAATCTGAGCAAGAACTCTTCTTCCTGTTGGCCGTAGAATGTTAATGCCATTTAGCCTTGAGTATCTGTGTGAACGTCATGATATTCTATAGTACCGTGATTACTTTTGTGAAAGAAATTATAAAGCGAGAATATTCCATAGGAAAACGTGCCTAATGATGATTGCGATAATGGTCATTTATTAGAAAATAAAGAAATACGGCACGTATAGCCTTAGAACCCGGTACGCTACACTCTGTCAATTTTTTTTTAGTTTTTAGAATCTGAACCATGAAACCCTCTTCTTCGTGGCAGCTCCATGAGAAACTTAGTTGTGAGAGAAACTATGACGTTAAAGCGCTAGAGCCTAATTATCTCGAACAATGGGTTCATTAAAATTTAATAATAAGATGCATCGGGGGTTTTTCAGGTCTGCCTGGTTTTCTGTACTAAGAAATCGATCTGGCCAGTGCCTAATCGACTGGCCATTATTTGAAATTATGGGTTAAAAATATTTATTTGTAGAACGTCTATAATTAATAATCATTGTTTATCGATTCACCGGTTTCTGGATTTTAAGTATCTATATAAGTGTTTACGTTTGTTCTTACTCGATTACCGATGTCTCAGCATCGCTACAGTGTAACGAATCGATTATTGAATCATCCTGTAGAATAATCTAACTCAGCATTTACGTTCAGGATGATTTATTCTTGACATAAAGAGAAACGAATAAGCATCCAAGAGCAGGGCCAGTCTGCTTGCGTTGCATCATTTTATTTTCATCCCTGTATACTGTCCAGTTGCAGTTGCATGCAGGATCTGAGCTCAGAGATTTTTCCATGACGATTAAATCGAATAGAGAAATACAAAGGCCTGCGTATCGTTAACTGTTTTGTATGCATATGTAGAATTGGAATTACAGTGTCCTGAGCGATCGTACCTATACGATGAACCAAACAATATAAGTTCTTCCAGAAAGAGCACAGTTTTATTAGACATTTTTGAATACACAAAATAATATTTTCAACTCACTGTAGAACGGAGGTACGTGCCTGCGAGTCAATTGCTTGTGTCACGTGTATATGAATAATTGAATAATGTTAATGTAAACTTTTTTGCTTTGCATGTAAACAGTTTAATTTTTCAATATGATAAACATATTAATCTCTCTTTTAGGTGAACTGTGGACGTTGAGCTGGTTCTTTTAAGTATTGCCGCCTACAAGCTGCAGGGCGAGTCAAAATGTGATAAGATTAATTTTTAAGTGATTTAAGTAAACATGTATCTACTACGTGATATTTATCTATGTACAATACTGCGAGTCAACGTTGGACTGTCTAATCTATACGTACAGCGATTAGTTTGAGAAAATGTAGCTGCAGGCTAAATATCCAAGAAGTGAAATTTGGAAACACTGCGTGTGCTAATTTTATCAAAATAAATGCAGTCGATCGGTGCATCCAGTGCATCGATCGAGTGCAGGTTTATTACCGATGCTGGATAAAAGAGCAGTCCATGAGTTTGATCGTTGACTGAGTGAGTATAAATAGGGAAGACATGCCCGTGTATCTTGTGCCGCGCGGTTCTGATATTTAGAATATATATCTATATATAACATTTTAATGGCTACAGTCCATTTGTAAGGGGTCCAGAAACCCTCGCTCGCGTGACACCATATCCCATAAGATGTCCAGTCTCTGCCTCTTCAGTGAACGGTTCGATCGATCGTGTCGGTAAAGATGATTTGATCAGTCTCTTAATTACCATAGCTTCTCCTAGATGTCACTGTCGATTCAACAATGGGATTCAACTTATGTTTTAACCTTCACCTTACTCTCAACCTTCACCTACTTATCCGGATTTACTTGGCCGGTCTTATGTCGACTTCGTCGCGCCAGCTTATTGCATATATGTCATTGAAATAGACATGACTTAATATCGCGCAAACAGTCCGAGAGAAAAGTTTCAATTTCGTTCTTATTCGCAAAATCGAATTATTCTTTTTTTCTCTCATTTTTTCCTACCCGTATTAATATTATAATAAATACTGGCATTCATTCATCACTTCACCGTGAACACTAATTTACGTAGAAGCTAATTTCTTAGAAGACCATTCACTGCCAATAGGACAGTCGGTACAATTAAAATGATATTACGTAACTCGTCTGTAATTACCGAGGTTTCTTAATTGGCTAACGTCTTTTATTTCTTCAAGGTGCAAATCACTCATCTTGATTTTGCGAGTCTGCAGACTTGCAAATTCTCACGACTTCTTGAACTTTTCGGAACGATCTTCGTATTGAATAACTTATATGACAGCTGTACGTTCATCGTATTAGCATAAATATTTATAAAATATTTTAAAAAGTCAGCTATTAAAATGAATAATTTTATAATTACTTTTTTTTTTTAATATAGATAAATAATAAATTAATTAAATATCAAAGAGTTCAGCCACGGAATCGCTAATTTCAGTGATAATGGTATCAACTGGATTTCTGTTCTTCTTCCTTGCTCTATTCTCTTGATTGTCCCTTACTGGCTGGCTCCTGACAAATTCTCTTGGAATATCTTGGTTCCTCTCGGCAGGAAATCTGACGAAAGAAACGGAGCCTGCATTTGCAGTGCCATGGACCATTCCAGTTCCACTGGCCTGATCGTTAACTTGTCCTCTCGAATTTTCTCCCCTATTACCGGAAGTTGCACTGCCCGCAGACTGTCCGTTTCCTTGGGAACTTCCGGAAATTGCACTGGAACTAAAACTTGCATCGGTTTGTCCATTGGCGTTTTGCCCAAGTGCCGCTGAGGCACCCTGTGAGAATCCTAGAGCATTTCCCGACGTCTGGACTTGATTCGAGGTGGATGAAAATGGGCCATTGGGTCCATTTTGACTCTGGGATGACGATTGACTGAAAGAAAATCCATTTCCCATTGACGACGCACCGGAACTCACGGATGCTGCGGAGATCTGTACCTCGGGTCTCTCGTTGGCCAAATTATTTCCGCAAGCAGAATTTGAATCGTAGTAATTCGCAAATTTCGAATTGGTAGCCTGCCGACGCGATTCTGAATTTCCGCAATTTCTCACCGGCCAAACTGGTCTGCCCGGTCGTGGTCCACGCTGCCCGTGATTTAGCACGTGAATTTCTGGCTTACGGTTTTCCCATCTACCACTTGGCTCGACTTCAAGTCGAATTGGTCCTCTGTGATTATTCGCCACCCATTTCTGTGGCCGCTGATCAGTCACGAATATCGGGTTGTTCGATGATGGCGCCGATGATGGTCTTCGATGATGACCAAAATCATGGACCTCGTAATTCGGACCAATGTTGGTCCACGTTGGTCTGCCTTGTCTGTGTCCAGCGTTTTGAAAAGCTGTCGATTCCGCACCGGATGACGCTTGCCCATTTCCTGCAGCAGATTGAGCACCGGATGCTGCGCCAGATGCAGAATTTCCAACACTGGACTGCGCACCGCTTACAGCCTGTCCATTTTCTACTTTTCCATGGGACGAAGCATTCGCTTCTCCAATACTGAACGAATTGCTATTGGCCTCGGAAGTGCCCCCGAATAACGGGTGATTCAAATTGAACGCATTAGAATCCGCAGCGGAAATTCCAGAGAGTCCCGCAGAAAACGAAGCGGATTGACTCGCTGAAAGAGCCGATCTACAAAAAAAAAAAAAAAAATAGTCGATTCGTAAAATCAATTTTCTTTCCCTCCGAATAAAAAGGCCTGTTCGCATGAATAAACTTACCCTCCGTTTACCAGGGATCCTTCAGCCTGACTCGCACTTTGCGACAGACTTACGCCATCGTGACTCCCACCGAGAGTCAAAGAGTGCGAATTCCTGTCGCCAGCGCTCAATGAAAATGTCGCTGAAAATGGAAGAAATCTGGCCTGCGGCGACGAATCCTTAAGGCGGCCTTTCCCAGCCGGTTCTGGCGTCAATTCCGGCGGCGTGTTCCAACGCCTCTCGTCCTCCTCGTTGAAGTGGATACGATCGTCTGTTGAAAATTCAAAAATTAAAATAAAAAAAATTAGTTCCTCTTTCCATAGTAATACTGCGCATTATATATATTTTTATTTGCCATCGAACTTTATTTAAGTTTGCTACTCTGCGACACTTGTACCAACTTAACCTCGCGTCATCGTTTGTTTTTCATCGCGAAATACTGGTTCGCCTTTACCTTTAAATGCAACGTCTACAGTCTCGAAAGACATTTCTTCGAGAGATCCGGAATCTGACACTGACAGCCAAATCCACGTGGCCATTTTTGACAGCTCGACAACAAGTACGTATACACAAATGATTTTTATTATTGCGTTGCGCCTTTGTGATTTATCATGATTAATGATTCTTACCCGCGTACGAGATAATCCACGTCACTGATAAGACGCAGAATATTATCTTGACTGTACACTTCGCCATGACTGAATCAGGTCTGAGCGAAGCGGTCGGAAGCCCTGCTCTTTTTTAACAAGTGTACTCGACCTTAACAGACCTTATTAAGATGCGTGTTGCGTGTCGCTATGTAATAGCTTTATTCGTTATTGCCGTGCAGTCATTCGATGACGCCTCTTTAAGAAATCGATACCGATCGGTTTGGAATTTTATCGATCTTTAAACTTACCTGTACTCGCTACGTGGGACGACGGTTGATAATTATTTTTGAAAATTCTCAAAGCTTTGCTGAGATATCATTTCATACACTTTTTTTTCCCCCGCTGACGGACTATGCAACTGTGGAAATTAATTAGCAATATTTAATCGATGGTATTGCATACTGACAATGAGTGACGATCGAGGTCCTTGAGGATTCCCGAAGCATTATTGTGACTGGGCTAAGGCTGACTTAAGTAACTATTTGTTCGGAATTGATAGACATGAGTGGACTTAGATCCGGGTTCAATTATTATATTCAATTGTTACGATATGAGGAATCAATAATTGCTTCGCTTAGTTTCGATACATTTATTTACGTATACATAGTATATTTTATATCACACGACGTACAGTTCTTCCTTTCGATTGAGAAGGATTGAGTTATATAAAAAAAAATTATTTAATTCAGAAATCGTAATAAATTTTTCGCCTATCCTAGAATCATCAGTCATTTATTTTTTTAGGAAGCTCTTCCGGTTTCTTCTCTTCGGTCACTTCCGGTTCTTTAATTACTGGTTTTTCGGTACCGTCGTTCTTCTTCGTGTCGGTTGTATCCTTTGTGTTTGTCGCAGTAGGAGAACTGACGCTCGGTGTGGATGGGACTTTATCCTTTTGGGCTACCTCTTCTTTTTCACCCTGCTCGGAAGTCGTCGGGACGCACATTGGCTTCTCCTCCTTTTGTATTTCCGGGCAGGGAGCGCATCCTTTGGTTGAAGGACCTGTATGAAAAATCTTGTCAGCTTCCGCCACCAGGGGATTCGATATAATTTTTTTATTGAGCGATTCGAAAAATCCGTAAGGAGTGTTTTTCTTATTTTCGTTAGTCTTCTCTAAGTGAGTGAGGGTTTTAAAAAAAATTTTGTTTTTTTCAAAATTATGAAGCACGTCATGTACTTTTTCAAAATCTTTCGTTAACTTTATATGCTCCATGCGACTTCCATTTTTGTCTTTATTATTCGACAGAAATTGACCAAAGATACGACCAGGTCCGACAGGACCAGCTTGACCGAAGCGAAGAGCGCTTTGATCATCAGTATCTTGAGTAGCATTTTGATTTTTAAGAGATACTTCAGTATCTTTAACTTGAGGTCCCTCAGTATCAGGACTAGAAGGATTACTGTGACTACTTGCGAGACCTTTCCAATTACCCGAAGGATCCTGGACACTGCTTTTGTTATTATCAGTAAGGACCGGGGTAGATTCTTTCTCTTGGTGGAAATTCCGATAAGATTCCTGCGGAGCTTCAGGAAAATTGTTTCCCTCGGTTGGATTAGTAATCGGCACTGGACCCCCGAGATTGGATTCGGTCAGCATAATCGTATTAGTCGACCCAGTGTTAGTCCGGTCCTTTCCATAATCCTTAGATATTTTAGTAAGAGGATCGTTAGTGATTAAGACGCGCGAAGTATTCTGGGATACCGGAAGTCGCTTATCAGTTGGATCCTTCCTCTCAATTTTCAAAAAACTTATCCCGTCTCTCTCCCTCTCTTTTATATCCGAGTTTCCAAAATTCTCCAAAGACCCCAAAGACTCGTTTTCACTGGATCCAGAATCATCCGTCGTTTCGTGAGCCCCGCCTACTTTTACCGATTCCATGGATTCCGAATCATTACGATTCACTAGCGCGTTTGATCTGCCCCCATTTGGCTCACCCTGTTGTAATTTCTTCATCAGCTCCTCAAGTTCCTTTTGCTTCTTCTCCAGAGTATCTAACCTCTTCTTGACCAAGGTTTCCTCGTCGTCCTCGTCCTTGAAGAAGCTCCAAGAGAACGAAGGCAGGGACCTGGATGATCCGGAATAGAACCAATCGGACCTGGGATCATTTTTTTTAATCTCGTATTGCTTCTCCGAATACAGTTGATCTCGGATGCTGCGACGATCTCCTGAATTTCAAAAAATTCACATAGTACTCAATTTTCGAAATTTAGATACAGCGTCTTGAATTTTACCTTAAATTTACTAAGCAACTTACCCATGACCTGGGCCCATTGCACCATCAGGCCTAGGACAGCGAGATACAGCCCTGCCTTTAACATCTTATCCAGTGGATTCAGGTGCAGCAATTGTCAAGGTCCAGACCTAACTGAGGTCCTGGTGCATCCCGGTACAGTATATATACCATCCAGGTGCACTATGCATTACTGGATAACCATTAGGTTAATGGGTGGGCCCTATCTGAACCTATCTCCAAGTGACAGGGTCCAGTCCCGTTAGTGCATTATCGGTCCCAGTCTGTAAACTGACTCGGGCCCCAGAAAGTCTTCGGCTTACTTACTTACGTTAAAAAAAAAAAGAAGAAAACAACCTACCCAAAAGTGTCATCCACCATAAAACTCCCCGGTGGATCTTAGAATTCCTCAAGAGCTTCTAGACGCTGTTTACAGGGGTTAAGGACCCCAAAGTTGATCCTGAAGAATGACTAGAACCGTCCAACCGTACATTTCCTATACACGTGGGACCCAAGACTCTTCAAAGACCGCTGACCAACTCCTCTTTGGTTAACGTCAGTCTCGGAAGACCCAGGGACTGGGACAAGTGTTGGTGAAGTTTGGTCGAGCATATTTTTTTCCTTTTTCTTTTCCTTATTATTTTTTTTAATTATACCCCAAAAACCGGTCCCACCGGACTACGCTCAAAATCGTAGCCAGCGCCGCTACCGTCGGCTCTTATTACCGTCTTGAAAAACAATGAATTAGTCGGTTTCCAAAGTGGAAGAATCTTCCGGGGAAGGTAAGCAACTTTCGAGTGGGTATTCCCGAGGTGGCGTCAGCCAATCAAAACAATAACTTATCTACATATTACGAGTCGATTATTCCATCGATTAGTGCGCGAGGCTACGATTCTGTAGCTAATCGTGACTCTACATATGATTTGGAACACCCGGTGGGAGTAAATTATTAATTTATGCTTTTTTTTTTATCACGTGGGTTAATGCCCTGAACAGTTTCCCACGTGGGTACAACTTTCTTCTAACCATCCGTGTCGTGGCTCTCCGAGTGAGTTTTATTTGTCTTTGAAATATCGAGGATGGTTTTACTTGAAAAAAGAAATTAGCATGATCTTCCAAGACCAAGAAAAGTAGTAGAAGATCACGTGTCAATGAAATTCCACGAAGTTTACTCAATTGGCATCAATTTGTCGATCGCCGGAGATAAGCGATTGATCGGTTCGATTGCGCTTGATCGATTGAATTGCTATTGGTGATTATCGAGGTCAAAGGCAAACAATTTACCTAGTTTACCAGTTATATACCGTGAAGTAAATCAATTCCTGTTATTTATTCACGCGTTACTATCCACTTATCAGTTAAAACGATCGATCATCTTGAATGAACCAGGATACGTGATTTCAATCATCAGGAATCATGTCGCGATCTATCAGGTGCATCATCCTTGATAGCAGTCGTGATTTCTCATGGATATTGAATGACGAATAATGAAAAAAAATCTAGAAAATTATGAATTCTTGATAAACAATAAAAAATCAATTGATTCTCAGTGCGTGACTTTATATGGCAAAAATATTGACACTAAAAAAATTATTAATTGATCACAAGCCTGTAATTAATCGCGTGGCAATAACCGATTATCCACGGTCGATTAACGATCTGGATATCCATGGCTTTGATTTTATTCCTGAATCAGTTATTATCTTTTTCATTTTCTTTTTCTTGATCTTCGTCTACGACACTCGAGTCAAGTCATAGGGTAATTCCAGGATGAAATTAGCACGGGTCTGTCAGTCTTGTATTATACTAATGAGACGCGAATTCCCTTGGGTGTTTTTCATTGGCCAATTCAGAATCGGTCTTATCTCTGAATGATGATCGTGAGAAAGGATCGTTTCATCTTGACGTTTCCTACGTCTTTGCCTAAGCTGACCTTGGCAATGATCTTGTCACGACTGTAGCTCTCGAAGATGATGCCGTCATTCGAAATCGTTCCTCCTATTTAAATACCGAATGCCGACTGTGTTTATTAATATGATATATTATCAGTCGTTTCTCAGAACATCAAACTCCACTTGTGATAACCTCGTGCAGATAAAATACGCGTATTTAAAAAAAAAAAAATAAAAAATCTTTCCCTTTAAACTTCCAAGAATCTCTTATTACATCTTCTTATCTTAATCGATCTTGTGTCAGCGTTTAAATTCATACGACGTTGTATGTATGTGTGACTGCAGTAACGTAAGCGTTAAATTATTTATTTTCTTTGCAAATCGCACGATGTGTTCGACCCGAATCATCCCGTGTGTACATACGTCAAAAATGGTTATTAAAAAACCTGAAAAGAGGTTTGGGACTTACAGTATGTAATCGTGTGTGACGTGTGTGTAAAGCGTAGGAGGGAGCTGATATAAATCGCGTGTACAGTCGGAGTGACGTTTTTTTTCGGTTCGACGTGTTTCCTACGCGTAACTTTTGAGGAGCGAAGGAAGATAGAAAATTGAAAAAACAAAAATAAGAAAGAAATAGATAACGATGTTATCTGGGGGGGCAGATGAGCTTTATCTATATTTACAGCCTCTTCCAGGAAAACAAACTGGACACGTCATTGTCGAAATATGCGAAAAAGATTATGAAAATTCGACAAGTAGTGTTGGGAGGAATTTTTCCAAAAATTTAATATTCTATGACGCAACGACTGTCGCTCGGGATTTTCCAAAATTTTCAAATTGACGTCCGTGCTCGTTTAAATTTGAAGATCAGGGATTCGTAAAGATTACGGAAAAGTTCTTACACCGAAAAAGTGTCGATTACCTGACTTATTCTTTCGAATCCTTCTTTCCCGTTTTATCGATTTTTGGGCCCAAGGCCGTAGTTGGGGGGGAAGGGGCCTCATGGGCGTTTCTTGACTCTCGGCGATCGATAGGTGACTGTCGGCTCGCGTCGAGAGTAGTTTTTACCACGGTACATCGCATTCCGAAGATCCGCGAGGGAGAGCCTGGAGGCTACAACTCGAAGCCATCCGAATCCTATATAAGATGATCGCTACGCCTTCGAACTTAGTCATTCTCGTACGAACTGCGCGGCTACAAAGAACAGACAAGGTTTTACGTAGAATTTTGTGAAGAAGACCTTTGACCTTTCTAATTCACATCGATCCTGCGCGCCCCGTACAAGGATCAGGATGGGAGTGAGGATTTGTATCCTGCTGACAGTTTTCAGCGCGGTTGGTACCCTCTCTGAGGAAAGGCTACCGCAGTACAGACAAGTGCGAAGTAAGTCAAGCTACAGCAACGATTCTATAGAGAACCCGATCTTGTATCTTGAACCAAGGCGCAACGCGTCGAAGAAAAAAATTTACTTTGGATTTTGAGTATTCATTTTTTTTTCCCCCATTATTTTTTTTCACTTCCATATACACACCCGGCACTGATAAGCGTCAGGCTTGGTGCGATTCGACGTTTCTAATTGCTTCTCCGACACTAATCTGTTACCTGGAAAGGATCGATAAGGAATTTTAAAAGCCTCAAGGCCGTCGGTCCGTCGGTCCGTCCTGTCAACGTGTGGACGATCGTTAAACGTAAAAATAAAATCATCCAACGTGCCTCCTGACAATACAGGATTATGTAAAGTACATAAGCCTTGTTACACGTGAGAAATCTCATGGCCTCGTTTATTCGTGACCTGCGCGCTGCTCACGTCATCCTCCTGGGTTAAACCTGACGACACCGGGCGAATGATAGTTTGAACATTAGAGATATTAGATCGTTCAAAGGAAAAGAGGCATTGCGGAAAGCACGAAAAAATTAAACGTCAATGTTCATGAACCAATAACCTCCTTTTGCTTTACCTTATCAGACTTCCCCGAGAAATCCGCTGGTCGGATTTTCATGGAAGCTTCCGGGCGATGCTTATCGCAGCTGTGAGAATAGGCCATTAGAATTTAGTTGGAGTATCCAGTATTTATGATATGCAGGTAAACAGGACGTCCAAGAGAAATATTTGGATACGGTTGGCTGGTGTCTCCTTTGAGTAGGAATCGTCATGGTCGTTAGCGTTAATTCTGGGTCTTTTCACGTAAACGTGTATCGCTGAAAGAGATCCGCCCTTGAAGACGATACTGCCGGCGTACGTGTACAATTATTATTTCTCTGTGAAACGCGGAGAAAAGTTTCTTAAATAATAATAATGGGAATCGAACGCAGACGAGTGTCGCGCTCAATAGGTCCATACAGTGTGTCGTGAGATCATCAGATTTAAAAATTCCAAACTGATGTCACTTGTTTCACCCGAAACTTAAATATTCCGCGTGCGTCTCAATTGTTTTTAACGGAAGCGAATTCCTGCGTTTTGCATCCTTTGACTCGTGTTTCTCCTTTGCTTTATTGCCTTCAAAAGGTAGACAGCCATTCCCCGGTCTCGCACTGAAGGATCTTTTCGCCGATGAATTGGACGTGGAGGGTCCGAGTTTTGCGACGAAGCCACAAAAGCGTGACGTCAGCCACGTTTTAAGCGGAACTGCCAAATCGCCATCTGGCGCAGCTTCCGGTTCGGGTAGCTTCGCAAGCTCCGGTAGCTTCGGCGGAAGTTCGTCTTCCTTCCCTTCGAAGTCAAGTGTTGGGACGCAAGGTGGATACACTGGTGGTGGAACTGGTGCAGGTTACGCAGGCGCTGGTACAGGTAAGTGGTGGAGTTAAAAAAAAAAAAAATAGAAAAGAAAATGGGTGGGAAAAAATATTTTGGAAATTTTTTTTTAAGGTGGCGGATCAGGGTACTCGGGTATAGGAACCTCCTACACACCCAACTCGGGATTCCAGGATTATTATTCAAATCAAAATCAAGCCTCCTCCTATCCATACTATCCCCCGCAGAATACTGTACCGTATTTCGGGCCGGGATTCGATTTCCAAAATTTCCTGCAGCAATATTTCAATAATCTTCAAGCGCAGCAGGAAGCCTTCCAGGCTCAGCTTCAAGCACAGCAACAAGCGTGAGTGAGACGACTTCTTTGATCTTTTCTGTGATTTCTTTTTTACTTTTAATTTCTTTGTTGCGGCTAAAAAGGAACTAAGACCATCCTAAGCATTTTAATCGTTCACTTTAATTCCTGGTGGTGGTTCAAATTCCATTTCGCTTTGTTCTTCGACATCCAGTGCCGTATCCTCCTGGGCAGGGTCCGGTGCTTACATGACAAATCCTGATGGAACTATCGATCCAAACGCTAGAGTCTATTCCTATAGTCACTCAACGCCAGGAATGGCCGTAGCCACCTCGGCCGTTCAATCCGATTCTGGCTACGGTGGATCCCACAGTTCTTCCCGTGGGAATAGGTGATGGTTTCCTTATACCTTATAGATAACGGTTGCCCAGAAACTGAACTCTGGATTAAACTCTTATCAGATTCTTCGAAATGAACAACCGACTCGGCTACGGATTCCCATACGCCCAGCAATTCCCGAATACCTACGCAGCTAATCCTGGATCAGGATTCGGAGGAGCTGCAGGAGGATTCGGTGCACCTGCAGGAGGCTACAGTGGCTCCACCTCCGGATCAGGACCTCACGTTGCAACAGCCAGCGCCAACCTGGGACCGCAGGGTGGACACCAATCGGCCAGTATCAGTCCAGTAAGTTTTTTCCCTTCATTATCTGATTAGCGCAGTGGAAATTTTAATGTCGATATTTTCTTCATTCAGGCTGCTCCTGGAATTTTCTCACGTTTCGGTGAAAGCGTTCCGCCGCCTTCTGGAAACAGTTTCGGAGTCTTCACCAGCTCTAGCTCTGGACACTCGGTTGGTCCGGATGGCAAGGAAACGTCGTATAAATCCGCCACCACGGGAGTCAATGACAATGGAAAAATTTCATACCACACTGTACGTGATCCTTAAGCAGTTTTCACACCGAAAGCACTCACTGACAGTTTAAGAATAATCGCACGAATCGCTCCTTCAATTTGTCCAAAAAAATTGGCTATATCGTTATTGTGACGTCCTGTGGTCGACAGGTGACTGCTTATGTATTTCGTACGTATATCATGACGTAATCAGGAATAACGGAATTACGTATAAATTATGGGCACGTGAAGATAGCGTGACTGTTATTGGACTTTTTTTATATTTATTTGGTATTATTTGTATTGCTATGTACTATTAAAGAAGTAGGCTGGCGTCACGAGTCGTTCTTTTTTTTTTTATTAATTTATTATGTAAGATAATATATTTTTTAAAAAAACATTCCCCTCCCTTGCCCCGCCCATTTTCTACACTCTCCAGTACGTAACTTTAATTATGAGGAATGAAGTAAAGTTCTGTCAGTTCGTTTCCTGTCAGTTTCCAGAACACAGGGTTGCCACTCCATAAGTTAGAATATTAAAGGAAAATGAAGTCTGTATGCTTTTGCCACCCCTGTGCCTCGTAATTAAACCATCCCTTACCAGAGAGTACCCAAGCGTAACCACCCCCGCCATTCTTGAAAGAGATCCCATCTCCCTTCCAATTTCTTTTCACTTCCTATTGCTCCGACCCCCAAAATTCGCATAAGGGATTAGCTCCATCGCGATAGAACAAAAAGTATTTTGTTCGTTTACCCTGAAAACGATCCATTCGTACTTTACTCCTGACTGCTCCTGGTCTTGCCAAGGGGTGGCTCTATTTTATCATCCACCGGAACCCTCTTTGCCGTCCATGCTCTGCCAGCTGTCCGTGGTCCTTCGAAAGGGTGTTCCAAATTGCGGGGGTGGTGCCAGGATGCTTGCGGTAAATAAATTTTTGGCAAATGGTACCAGGGTTCGAAATCGGCAGAGTCCTGTCTGTGAATGGGAACCTGAAAAGGGCGTAGAGCAAGGAAATGAAAAATGGCTAAAAGCTTCTTCAAATTTTCCGTAAGACCAACAATTTCATTTCTGCGCCTCACCTGAGGGATGTTGTTGTCAAAGTAATGAGGATGAAGCGGAAGTGGCTGCTCCAGAAAATGGAAGGCGGGAACTTGGTCGTAATTTCCGGGATTTTGAATTCCGTCGATGACTGGCACGTCGTCGATTTTTGAATTTTTTTTTATCTTCGTTACGACACTCAAGCGTACGTCAGTCACCAAATTTCCATCGGCATCCGGATTCGTAGTTACTCGTACGTTGCAAACGCCGTTTTTACAGGCGTTCTCAGCGGAACCTGTTTCATTGCCATTGACAATAATGTGAATATTATTCACAACTGTTGGTTTACTCGTGGATGGAATATCCTGAAATATTTTAAATTTCATAAATCGTGTTTTTTTTTCTTCATAAATTTTGACATATGACGAAAGCATCTGTTTTGCATCGATGCTGTGTTTTCTACTCTTTTGGACACCCTTATTCGATGACGCTTCGACCACCGATCGCCGTTTGAATTTATGGCGGCTACGAGAACCACAGATATTTATGAGGCGTCATTCTCGAAATGACTTCTCAAATCCGCTTTAAACTCTTTTATACCGGCAGTTTCATTTTCACCGTGCAATAAATTTCAGAACCGCCGTCAGGCTTAGAAGGGACGCGTTCGTATTCAATTCAACTATGGATAAACTTACGTATCCCAAATCGAATGGTCTCTCTTGTCTTTTTTTATTTTGAAAAAGTTGTTCGATGTTCATAAAATCATTTTTTGGTTTTCCAATTTGTGCCCCGAAACCTCCCAGCGGTTCGTTCAGGGTGAATCCTGGTGACTTTGGTCCAGCTCCTGCACCCTGGTTCAAGTCGACAAAAGCCTTAAGAACCGAAGTGCTCAAAGTGCTCGGCAAAGTTGGTTTCTCTTCCGAATCGAGATCGATCTTCGAAGATATATCGCTCGCCAAAGAAACCACTGCAGTTCCAAAAGTGACAATCAATACCGATAAGGGAACCATCGCTCGAGCTGGATACATCTCAAACGAAAGACACTTGAACACTGAGCTCAAGATCTGGAGCAAGAATCCTTTTTAGCCGTGAAACCGAGGAGCCTCCCACGAGTGGAAGGGATAATAGCCCGAGGATGTGTAATAATGACGACCCAGCGAAAATTGCGTTGACCTCCGTCGACGCCAGCGTGATAAAACAACCGCGAAGACGCACCAGGCTCTCTTTGTTTCTAGCTTGAAAAGGAAGCGAGACGAAAATAATAAAACAAGAGAACCAAATCCCAAGAAGAGTAAAATATTCCCAAAGAAGTTCCAAAAACGCGTTCAGAGTCCAATTGCTTCCTAGAATTAACAGATACCAATTAAATTGGCAAACCGTACTCGCGCGAAGTTCGTATACGTAAAGAAAACGGTACTCTTTTTTTTGTCCCGTTAGTCGAACCGTTTGAAAACACAAAGTACCAGAAAAAAAAGAAAAGCATAATTGGACACTGTTTGTTCTGAAGATAATGCAATTCCGAGGAAACCCCATTCACACAGAGGCAATGGAATCGAACTGTCGTGCAAGACGAGTTCCCGTTACGTTCCCTAATAGGAAGTCCCATTGAATGGATCCCGGTGCGAATGAAACAGTCGAGCAGCCCTTGTGTGCCAAGGGGTAGTTTTAAAGTACGTCCCTCCTACGGCGAACCCAGGGAATTGTACTCGGTAGCCGAGCTAAAGCAATTTTAGATCCTGTTGCGAGCCCCCTTAACGTTTGACTAAGGTTCTTGACAAACAAGGGGGTGACGAGGGGGACGGAAGAGGGGGTTGTCCCTTTTGGTAAACTTCATTGAAATTCATTAAAAATCCCACGCTTTTTTTTTCACGCACTGTACTGCAATCGATTCACCCCTCTCTCACCCAGTTCCATTCGAACAAGCATTTGGATCCTAGAGAATTCCCAAAAAGATATTCGACCGGCGTACAGCTAACGGGCGTCCAACTTTTATTGCGAGAGAAAACGGTTCTTGATTCTCCCTTTATTCAGTTCGCGGCTTGTTGTCTAAACGTGTAATTATTATTGACGCCTGAGGTATTGCATAACGCTCGTAAGTACAGGATATTACGTAAATACTTAATGGACAGCTGTCCGTACAGGGGTCCAGTCCAGCGTGACCGTCCCAATAGAAAGGAACGTGCCGAAAAAGTATTTGACGCTATTGAAGAGTCTCGAGTACTTCGCGTGGTGGTCTCTCCCGAGCACAAGTTTCGCGCTATTGAACCCTCTACCGGGTGACTCACGTAGTAAGGCGACTCGCGTGATTTTCACACGTTCGGAATAATTGCTTCCTGTTCCCAAGTAGATAAGCCAGTATTGTCCGCCATTTATTGAAGTATGGACACTATATATACATTCGTGTAAAGAGAGGACCGGTGTGGTTAATCTACCGTGAATGATCAGCCTGGACGAATGTTCGTTCACCCGGTATGTTTTGTGTCCGACGGTCGCTGCGAATAGAGAAAACAGATTTGACAACGATAATCTTTGCGCCGTCACGTGGCGTTTAGAAAGAATTTTTCGCAGGAAAATATGGAAACCGATACGTTGATTATTAATAGACGCTTCCGACAGGCTGCTTTATTACATTAATGCCGGGTAGCACGTTTACTTCAAAATAATCTCGACCCTCATTGAGAAATACCCTTGGGCCATTTTCATCTCGTGAATCGCGCGACATCCGATTCTTGAAGATGCGCGAGTCGTTTGTCATTTTAAACAAGACGTCGCACTGGAAACTCCCATTAATTTTGTGTCACGCGACCCTCCGGACACTCCACGAATTACAAGAGTCGTCTAGCAGGAGACAGACTTGCGCTTCTGATGAATGATTTCTGAGAAGAGTCAAACGCTTCTTTTTTTATGCGACACCTTATACTCGCTCGCGATGCATCCTTTTTCATCGCATTCTCACGGGAGACGGAGATCGTAGCTGGACCAGAATAGTCGGGTGGTAACAGCTGAGAATGCACGGAGAAAGAATATCGCGTACCCTCTGGCTCCAAAATAAAGGATCGAGACGTATCGGTAATGAATAGTATACAGTTATTATCGTTATGAGGTAATAAATTTATTTTATGTAATTTTGTACACGTGGATGCGACACACTATATCTTCTTCCTATATACAAATTGTTCTGTCTACTTGTATCGCGCTTTATAATATTTATATATATCTATATATAAGTATATACAAAAATACAAAAATTGGCACATTGAAAAATTACCTGGCAAGCGAAATACGTATCACAACGTTTAAATCTCTCGATCCTGATTGAACTCTCGGATCGTGAAACTGGCAGTGGAGCCTGCTGCATCATTTATCTTAATGCGTCCATATTCTTTTGATTCTCCCAAAGGAAGTTTACGTGCCTATGTATATTCTCGATTAACCCGTAGACCAAGTGATTAACTGTCATCAGTCTAAATCTATTTACAAAGTAGGCAAAGGGGTAAGGAACGTGTCCGCGCAGCATCTTACGCATATTCTGTACACTTTGTATCTCATCTTCGAATTCTTATATAAAGATTATCAGGATGCAATCAAACGTATCTGGTGAGTTGAGTATGAAACTCCTGTAGGCAGACTATAAGCTGACTGAAAGTCGGTCTCTCGTCGGCGGACATAGCCCAGCAGTATGCCATGACGGCGAATAGTTCATCAGGACAGTTGATGGGCTGAGCTAATCTGTATCCATCCCTCAAGTAGGATGCCATTTCGAAAGGGTCCACCTCGACGTAGGGCTGCTGCGCCAGGGTTGTCAATTCCCACAATAAGACACCGAATGCCCACTGTAATGGCAATGAAATGATAGCAACTGTTAGTCCAGGTGAATCTCGACAGATGATCATTCCATTGAATTGGTACTCACCACGTCGGATGCTGTAGTGAATGTTTTATTAACGATACTCTCAATGGCCAGCCATTTTATTGGTCGATTCTCGTTATCGCCAAGGCAATGATAATCCTGTGGGAACAAGTCCCTGGCCAGAGCATTATCTGTTATCTGTACTCGGAGATCATCGTCCACTCTAGAAGATTATGATAACAGTGTCATAAAGTATCGCACGTGTTGATACAAGAAGTTGGTTCATCTCAATGCAAAACACTTACACGCAATTCCTGGCGGCAAGATCCCTGTGAACGAGTCGCTTCCGGTGAAGATACTGGACCCCTTTGGCAGCCTGAAGAGCCATCTCGACGACCTCCTGGGTAGTGAGTGCCCTCGGTGGTCTTTCGCTGCTCAACTTGCACCTCAGCAAGAACCTCTTCATGTTCCTGTAGCCAGTGTGGGGATAGAGGAGGAAGGGAGCACCCCTGTCCTCTATGGAGACACCGAGGACCGGAAGCAGAGCAGGATGGCTAAGTCCATAAAGAGCCAGACCTTCCCTGAGTAGAAGGGCGACCTGGAGGACGTCAAGAGGGGGATGATTTACAGATTGTTCCAGCGGATCTGGAATAATCAAGTGTTCAGATTGAGATATGACGAACCTGCGACTGGGATGCGTGTTCGGCTGCCGTTTTCACCAGGACGTCCGTTGGCGACGTGGCACCCTCTTCGTGATAACTACCCCTGTATACCTTGCCGAATGTACCCTCCATCTCGATGCTCAGTAGGCGCACCCTGCATCTAAAAATAAAGGAAACCCAGGCCGGTTCGATTAGCTCCTGTCAACTGCTAGTCAATAGTGAAATAGAAATTCCGTGTAGTGAACTGGTCGGGTATTAGTCATGGCGCCTCTTTATTTTACACTGGGAACCAATTTAGATTTCGTACCTAAACGCATCGGCTGCGCACTCTAACTCGAGTGTAGCCTGATTTATTTTGAGAACTTGCGCTACTGGTTACTTCAGGCAATGCCAGTCAAGAGGGAGAGAGAGAGAGAGAGAGAGAAGGAGAAAGAGGGAGAGAGGGAGTGGTGCAACAATTAATCTTAAGTGAATGCAGTGTGATATCGGTACATGGAATCAGCCTGACCTCTGAACTGTGATTTCTTGGATCCTCTCGTGGAGTTCTCGACTGGGTCGATCATCCAGACGTCTGTAGCTCGACGTGGATGCTGCGGAAAGTGGTGGCGGCGTTTCCGGAGATAAGAATGTCTGCGCTGGACCAACGCCTGTACCACGTTCTACGCTGCAGGCTGAACTAAGTCCTCTGGATTCTCTGAAGATAATTGAGAGTTGGATGAATATAAATTTTTCAGATTTATTTATTTCTCTACTTACTGCAGAGGATCTCTGTGTCTTCTGGCTTTCTTATCGCGAACGTAGTAAGCTATCACGAGGACGCATATAGCTGCTATGAAGGCGCACGCGCAACCGATCGCAGCGTAGAACACTTGGCCACCGGATGTCGAGCCGGAGGCTGCAACCAGGACCTCCTCCGGTCCAGGATAGCCGCTCTTGTCCTTGAGACAGATCTTCTTGCGTCGGAAATCAACGCTGGTCGTGTTTCTACTCGACAATGAAACATTTATGCGTAACGCCAGGTCGACCTCGGCATCGTAAGGCCCACAATGAAGCGCTAAGGCCCAAGTCTGAAGTCCGCCAACTGGTATTTCGCCAGCTTGCGATATGTTCAAGGAGCTGCTCAGTGCCGAAGGATTGCTGATGTCCACGGACATGGTGTAAGGCAGCTGGAACGAAATAATAAATTCTGATAAAAAAAAACGTCTATTAAATATTTCAAAGGCTATTCAAATCTCGGCCGTAAAATCATCAGTCGACTCGCGTAATGGCCTCGCATTCCCAGAAAATGATCTTTCTTGGAACAAGACAATAATAGGCCATTGAGTGATGACCAGTTGGCAAACCGTAGAACCGAAGGTTACGTACGCATTTGCAAGATTGGCCGATTGGCACAGCGAACACAGTACCAACTGGCGAGTGAGAACCCTGTGGAGATAGCATGGGGTCCCTTTACTGGATCTTTACGATCTCGAAAGGGCCTCTGGGCCCCTTTCCTCGCTCGGATGCTTCGACAAATACTTCCAACGACCAAATAAAAGCAACAACCACAACAACGTATCCAGGCTGCTCGAGCTAGACTCTGGTCCAGGCGTCCAGCTTCCATGAACTGGTCATTTTTACACAGGACGAAAACTAACCAAGCGAATCTCAAAGAGTGAGAAAAAAGATAAGAAGAAGGAAGCAAGTTACAAGAATAAAAAAAATATACAGAACTCCGATGGACGTTCAGTATCTCATTCAAAACCATTTGGGAGATTCAGTTTTGTCACGAGGTGACGGATGTCGCAGGACTGGCCGTCACTCTTCCTCGGGGCCCTATCAGCCGCTACAGACCCAGAGAGGACCCAGAAGAAGAAGCGGTTGGACCACTTTGTCTTGGGCCCTTTTTTTTTTCTCATGGCAGGGACGAGTCAATCCAACACCATGTAGCATTCTAAGCGTCTTCCCGATGGTTTTCTTTATTTTTAAATCCACTGGACCCCGTTCCAGGATGCTGGACACTCGCTCAGAAGTCTTACGCCAACGTTAAGAGAATCCGGAAAAAATACGACGATATGCCTCAACAGTTGAAATAAGTATTCGCCATGAGTCGTAACTACCACGAGGCATAAGAATCTACGTGGAAAAGGAATAAGGCCCAGTCAGGAGTAAAGCCTTCATCCTCAAGAGCAGTGAAGCCTGAAGTGGACTCGTTACGAATCACCCTTCGAGCGAAACGCGAACAGGTCACCCCTGACTCTCGTTACCGATTGCTTTTCCGATCGGTCCATGAAATCCACTTCGCCATGTATTATTTATTTCTCACAGCTTCCCTGTCGCTCTCGGCTTCAACTTCCTTTATTCCCATTGAACATTCAGTTCCTTCCCACTTCTCAGACTCACCGGTCGACCTGCCAGGTTCTCCCAGGTGAAGTGGAGCTTGTGCACCTGCGCGGGTACCGGAACGACGAATTTAATCGCATACTGATTTATCACACCCTCTCGAACATAGAACAGCTCAGCTTCCAGACCTGCAACAAGAAGAAAAAAAATCTCCATAATCCTTTATTCCATCGACCATTATTTTCTAAGGACACGACAACGTCACTGTGTTTATTCCAATAACAATAAATATCTGATCTACGAATCACGTGAATCATCTCGAGCTCAAAAGCTGTACAAATATTCCTCTTGGACTCGGTGCAACCTCATCCATCCTCGACTCTCTCTCTCTCTATTTACTGGTGCATCCGCGTCTTCATCTGTCTCTAATATAGAGAAAATATTCGATTGATCTGGAAGAGCTGGTCTCTTCGTGAACGGTTGCTATAACTTTGCCGGTTATTATGCGAAGGGTCGAGGCCTTGTTTGCCAAGATGGCAGACCAATACCAGAATACAGGTTTCGTGTCGGATATCACGCGACTCGAGCTAACCGCGACTTGGATGACTCAGGCTGGGATTTCATCTGCTACAAGCTCATTCGTACATTGGGGTGTGTCCAACTTCCGGATAGATTTTCAGCCACCAGGGAATAGGAGGGAGAATTCTCATAAAAGTATCAAAGAGTATCCTACGTATAGAAAAAAACAAAAGGCTGTCGTATGCGTCTGTGCATTAAATATAGAAAATCCTTGAAGTGCTGGTAACATTTGAAAAATGAATACTCATCATTTTCGTCTGGACTAACTAACCAGTTTGTACCTCTGGCGAATACCCAGATAAATCAAAATTAAATGAACTCGTTTGCAGTGCAAGGGATATTCGTGCGAAAGAGAAGTAAAAAAAAAGTTGGATGATTTAAGTAAATTTTAAATCGACCATCGCTACCAGTCGTACCAACTTTCATTCGCGCCTGCACCGTAAAAAGTACGAAAACAAGTAAAACGAGTAGCAGGATTTGATTTAGAGAGCAACGCAAAAATCTACTTTGGCAAACGTAGGGAATTCAAATAGTGACTCCCCGGGGTCTCGTGACTGCCTCGAATTGAATTAGGGAAATTGCAAACTCGAATTAGCGTTCTCCATTTCCCCGCCCCCCCCCCTTGAACTCCCATCCTACCCTCCCGATCCGCCCCTGGCTACTTGGCTATTCAATTTGGCAACGATATTGCATACGTAGCACCACTATCCTGTCGCCAAAAGTATCGCGAAGTTTGCTAGTTAAATTCGTGTGCGAATAAAAAAAAATTATAATCCACTAAATTAATTTTTTTTCTCACAGATCTGCATTCTTTTTTTTTTTTGCAAACCCCACAAGCAATATGCAAATCGAGTCGGCTCGCCAGCTATGGACCAACAGTAGTCCTTTGAAATCTCTATAATTCTGATATCTGCTCCCACTAGTGGACTCAACCGAAGCGACTCTTCGCATGCAGGAAATTTCACTGCAACGTTCCCATACTTATTCGACTCTGTCGAATATTCGCCATTCGGCATCCAGAACGGAATCGAACGAATACACACGGCGTGAATCGAAACGAGACTTTGAATTCTTCGGATGCTGCCCTGCCTATTGTTAGTAAATGGTGGCTATTGTCTCTCTCGAAGAGTCTCGGCCGATTGGCTCTCCGCACTCCTCGATTATACGACGGCTGTGTCTTGGATATATATGAATAATGTGTAGAGCCAGCGATATCTTTTGTCTCGCTGCTTCTCTTGTTTCCTTAGTGCTCTGTGTCAGCCGAGAGGATTCAGTGAGAAATTTCCCGAAAGTGGTCCAACATTAACAACGAGATACGTCCCAGTCCGAGAGTACAGATGCGCATTGTTTCTCGCTCTTTGTTCATTGTTCGCCGAACTAATCTAGGTTACCTGGAAAGCGTGAGTGGCCCATAGTGAAATTTGCGTAACTGCATCCGTTCAGTGTTACCAACAACGAGCTCGTCAGGAAATTGAAAGTACCTATAGAAGCTGTCTCGGAATATGTTGCACGAAGTTGGACGTTGCCTGTCGACATTTACACTATCACTACACGATATCCTCTTCCTGATTTAGAGCAGCTGTCAATAGATTCCGACAGTGGAATAAATAAGCTTGGAAATGAGGGCTCCGTGGTACCACATGTTTGGCAGGTGTTGCGAAGGGAGGGGGAGGGGGAGTCGTACAAGGACACGACGGAAGAGGAGGAAGAGAAGAAGAAAGCGGAAGGAAGGAGGAAGAGGGGTAGAATAGACTTTCAGGAGGCCAGAACGAAGAGCTGCTGGCGCAAATGGATGAAGTAGCCAGGATGGCTCCAGCCCTGGGTAAGGTCCGCAGGATCAGCCGGTGTATCAGATAGGATGGTTAACGAGGCACGAGTGTATTTTTCCATAGGAGGACAATGTGAGGTTGGCCACTGTGGACTCACGGTTCGCCGTGTCTCTCGGTCTATCCCCTTTTTTCCTTTTGTATTTCGTTTTCTTTCCTTTCGGCCTTTACCGGTTTTCTGCATCAGATACCGTACCTATAGCCACGACCCTTGGGGCCCCGATGCACGGTGCACGATCCCAGGGGCCTTTGGCCCTTTTCTTATACCTTGGCCAGGATGTACCCAAAGGCCTGTACACGACTACCGGTTTACTCCTTAAAGATATAAAAAGGATCCGAACGCAGCAGAGTTTCAGCCAGCAGTCGTGGGCGCAGTGGCTGATCTTGCTTCCGGTACCGAACCCCGAAGCAGAGCCAAGCCCTGGGTTAGAGTGGATCGTCGTTTCAAGGACTCTTTCTAGTTGTAGCCTGGCGTCTGAGAGTCAGGTAGGGCTAGGTACAGTTACATTACGCGGATAGGAAATTGCGAAGCGACCGAGCCCGTCGAAGACCCTTTGATCTTGAGGTTCCCGAGGGCTGCGCCCTTTCAATGCAGGCGTCGACCCTCGTCTCCTGGCACCGCCGCTGCCAGACACAATTTTCACGAGTCTCGCTAGAGCCTCCACTTGGGGGAAATGGCATTCGCGCGACGCCGCCCTTACGTCCGTGAACCTAGACCCACCCCACCGACACCTCCAACTTTTTACTTCGCACTGTACTTGCTCTCTACGTGCCGCTCCTCTGCCGACGCCCGTCTCTCTTAACCCATTTTCCAAAGATTTCTCTTTTCCCCATTCACCCCTATCGCGCTGTACGTGCAGATGCACTCACTCGTCTCTCTCGCGTCTTTCTCACTCGACGACGCCCGCGGAAGCCAGCGTCGTCGAATAAGCAGGATCAAAGATAAGGAGCGACGCCGACGTCAACGACAATGCCGGCCCCGGCCGTGCTCGACGTGGCGCGCGATTCTATTCATCCCGAGCACGCTTAAGCCCCTTTCTCTTGAATGGCTCTACCTGGATTCTCTTTTTCTTCCGGGACGCAACAAATGATCCGGCCTTTGAAAACTGATCTAACGCGACGCGTGATTGCTGCTCTTGATTACACACCTGACACTTTCCGCGACGATTGACTCTATGGACTCTGAGGAGAACACGCTGGGACTCCGTTAAAGAATTTTCAGAAAAAGTTGTCCTACGAACTGAAACGCAGGTGCATCCGTCTCAAGGTACACGCGCTCTTTTCGCAAGGCGTGAAACAGCCGGCAAAATTTCGCAGGCCACCGTGTCCCCTCCTGTCAAAATACTGCATTGAGAATGTCCAAGTACAAAAGGGGGTGGTTTTCGAGGAACGTCGAGGGAGAGAGAGCGAGAGAGAGAGAGAGAGAGAGAGAGAGAGAGAGAGAGAAAAGAGAGAAGGCATCGAATAAAGCCTCCGGAGCCTTGGGGCCTCAGGACTTTGGGTCAGAAACCCAACACCTTGGAATACGAAACCTTCTGACGGAGAATGGATGCAGGACGCGTATAACGAGATCCCCGTGGCGCGAGGTTCTAAAGAAGCAAAAAGGAGGGAGGGAAAAAAGAAGAAGAAGAAAAAGAAAAACGACAACAGCGGGGAAGGACATATTGGATTTACACGTACGAACGCCCGCTTATAATGCCTCTCTCCTCCAGCGTCATTTCAGTTTATTTTTCTCCTACCCGATTCTCTTACTTCCTCCGGTACCCTTTGTACGTGAATCCCGTAGCCAGTTGCTCCTGGGGCCCAATAGGGCCCCTGAATGGGACCCATGCCGCACCATGCCTCCCTATGGTCCGCGGATCGTCTCGATATCCCAAACCATTTTGGTTATGGAAATTCAAAATTACGCTCAGGGAATAAAGTCCTCGTCGTCTTTCTCGGGTTATCCAAAGCCGTATAAAAGGACTTCTAGACGTCTTACCGGCACGTGTACTATCAAAAGATATAACCAGGCAGTCGGCGGGCCCAGGAGGTTGAGGATAGGGTTGAGGAAGAGCGAGACTGGCGTCTCGTACAACTACGTGGAACGTGCTGCTTAGCATATATCGAACGGGTCTTGTTTTCCCAGCCAGGATGAGGTCTCCTGAATAACCCATAAGTCCTAGAAGAGAAGTCCTGCCCTGAGCCCTGAGCTCCCGCGTCCTGACTGCACAAGGTGGCATTGGCTTCGATCCAGGAAGGCGTAACTTAGGCGACAGCCGGCTGTAATTCAGTCGCCGTTCGGTCCCTGTCGGCTTTTGTCGTTCTAGGGTTTCCGAAAGGGTCTTCCAGCGAAGTTGGGTCCCTCGTACTTGACTGAGCTGGCACCTAGGTCCCTGTTGTTTTACGAGAAGAGCCATCCGCGTGGATTAGGGAAACAGGAGACGCGCGAGTCTCGCGCCACGGGACCCCGCTGATCTCGTCTTACCGAAAGTTCCACGCTCTCCTCGAGCGTCTGAGGGAAAACTTTTTTCTTGCACCAGTCTAAGAATTACGATCCAAGAGAATTTTATTCCTGTGTCTTGGCTGACTCTTGTTCTCTCTTTTTTTTTTTTGTTCCTCTTCCCTTTGTTTATTTCGCTTCCACGCGTGTCCCGAACTCGACTGTCCATTCTGAGATTTCGTGTGTAGATGGCAGTGAAGGATCCTCGAGGAATCCGAGATACCGTATTTACACTGTCGCAGGGGCACAGAATGAAACGGTACTACTTCAAATAAACAGGGAGTTTTTCGAAATTCCGGGATCGGCTGGCTGGAATAATATTATTCCGGTAGGACATAATAGTCGCGCGTCTGGGTGTTATTCGCTGGTTTTGATTGGTCCGGGAAAATAGCATTTGGATTTTAAGGGGTCCCTCGTATTGTCCTTGCGACAGATGCAAGCTTGATTGAGACGTCACGACATATGGCGCCTGCTGATTCCCAACGAGGACTCAACAGCTTGAAGTATTGGCTCAAGCTTCGTTTGCATTACACGAATCGACGTATAAGGATTAGTCCTAAATATATTTTTTTTCCAAATTTCCTTTCGCTTCCTCCCCTCTATTGGTAAGGTGACGCGTGAAACTAGCCAGGATTTTCAAAGTCAGGGATAAACGTCAAAATCTCTGTATCCATTGACGTCTCTTCATCCCGAAGAATCCAACCAGCCTGAAAGTCGGTACTCCCGGGTACATAGTCTCTGTGGGACAGATCCAAATAAAAGGAAGTCCTGCTTCAGAGTCAAAGGACGTAGGAATTAAATTGAAGAAAGGAAAAAAAAACCTGACCTAAGACTCGACGTGACAGTCTCTATGGCATCCAGCACCTTGTCTGTCCCAGAAATGGCCTCCAGATCTTCGGATAGATATATCTTACCCTCGGAGACCCCAGGGAGTTTAAGGGGATTGTCGCGTACCATTTATCACTTTAGCGAGCTAGGGTCTAGCGGGGCTGCGCGAGGGAAAGAGATAGAGGAGAGGGAATGATGGGAGAAGGGACGAGGGTAGGCTCCTGAGGGATGGAACGTAAAAAGGCAGACCAGGCGAGTTGCGAGCAAGCAACCCCCTGCTGTTCAGATCCCCAGACGAGATGCGAGAGAGACTCAAAGTCTCTTCAGAGTTTGAATTTTCAAACGACGCGTCTCCCGACGTCGGATTCTGCTGATAAAACGGCGTCCGGAATCTTTCCCTCGGGAGAAGGTCAAAATTGTCAACCTTTCTGTCAATCAGTCCCACAGTGGCCATTACTTTTTGGAAAACTTCAACTTAAGTGGATGGGTCCTCCGTAGGGAGGACGAGGAGTCGAAGGGGGTACACGGGGGGGGGGGGGCAGGAGGGACCGTCCAACCAAATCAGGTACGTGGAACTATTTGTCAGGGATTGTTTGTCTGGAAACCAGAAAGACCCTTCGAGAATATGAAACTGACCAGTCATCGCGTATAAGGGCTGCGTGTCTCTCACGTCCCTGCCGACTCTAGAAATGATTTGAAGGAACGAGGAAGCGTCGTGAGCGTCGCCAGGCGTCGGCGTCGTATTGCTGCTACTAAATCGGATATCAATTAGAGAGAATAGCCAAGTACGCAAAGGGACTAGAGGTAGTTCCTGGAGGTGAAAAGACGGCGACTCATCTTGTACGAGGCTCCGAAGATGCTCGTTAAGATCCTGTCACTCAGAAGTACGCGTTCCCTCTGTATCCAATAGGGATGGTGTAGACTGTAGGGAATGGACCGACAGATTAAAAGATTTCCTGGAGATAAAACTACCAGAAATTGATGGATACGAGCATGCTTTTCCCGATGGGTTCGGATATTTTGGACCAGTTTTTGAATGTGGGACGATAACAGTGAATTTTACGTTTATCCAAACAAATAATATTTGAATAGCGTAAATTCTAATTTACGTAACCCGCATCTCTTTTGTACGGCGGCCATTTTTACCAGTGTCAATCCCACCGGGGGGGTTTCATTTATCCCCCAGGTATCCATGCGGAGTCTTGGGAATAAAATAGAACAAGGTCTGAGGGTTCTTCCAGCCTCCTGGGGAATTCTGAGTCAATTCCATTATAACGGGTCATTCTATTGATAGAACGTCCCTATCGGGTCGTCAAAAGGACTTCATTTATGCCTTCCGCCCAATAATACAGTAATGACGATTTTCGAAAATGAAAATGTACTTTTGAAAGTTAGGAATTTTTCCAGATATATTTTTATACTATTGGTACAGGGATGACTTCGAGATGACTATGCGAGCGTCTTCTGATAGAGGAATAAGGTAGACAAAAAAATACAAACAAAAATACAAATACGCCAAGAGAGAAAAGTTCCGGGGTTGCTTCAACATGAAAATCCACGGGGGTCCAGTGCCGTCTCATGTAAATGCCGGACCCACACCTACGAGTCATCTACGCGTATCACGACTGACACACACACACAGACACTCGCAAACATAACACGCGCATCTTAACGAGGAGTCGGAGATTGATGGAAGCAGAGGCGCAGCATCCATTCTTCCACCTTAGGAAATGTACCTCAACTCTCGAGAGCCATCCTCCATTTTTATTCATTATACTTTCCTTGAGCCCTTTCGTCATACACACATAGAACACCGTACTAGGAACGTATGCAGCCTCGTCTCTTTTACGCATCACAGAGGATCCAGACGGCGAGTGGGAAGATGCTGTCAAAGATTCATTGTCAGCCATGATGGCTCTCACGCGTGATGGATGCGAGAGAAGAGGAACTGGGCATTGATCGATGAGGAGAATGTAAAATTTGTTGCGAATAATAATAATTAATTTTCAGTAAAAACTTCGTCCGATATAATATTGTTATTATTTGAGCATAAAATAAATTTTTGGGTACCGTTAAGCAGGCCCAACGTGCTCTACGCCATTGGCCCCATGCATAAACGTTTTCACGGGGTCCCGTCGGGCCCTTTGAGCTTCCCCACTTCTTCGTGCAGCATCGAGATGGGCCTGTCAGGTCCTAACTAGGTAGGGTCGGGCCCCGAGCCCGACTCACACCGGCGAAACTCCTTGACTGAGCCAACTACGATGGAACACGCCGGTTTCCCCCTGTTTTAGTGTTTTGACACGGGCTTCTGACAGCTGATGCCTGTAAGACTCGGTATGGTTTGACGGGCCCAAATTGGAAAGGATTTTAATTTCGATACTGACCCACCTCTTGACCATCGAGTCCCAAGAGAACATGGCGAGGACTTAGATGAGTCCCCAAACAATTACACTGTCCAGCTGTTCAATAGATGAAAATTTACACGCCTTCGAAGTATCCCTCGTGTTTCTGTTAGTCGAGAAAGAATTAAAGCTTCGCCGAAAGATAGAATATCAAGAAGAAGAAAATGAAGACACCGCTCGAACGCGAGGGCAGGATAGATATAAGAAGGAAAAAAAAGATGGAGACACGAGAATTCCCGAGATATCTTATCTCGGAAGGCTGCGATACGACCCCGAGGTGCCGTAAGGCTCGTATAACCATAGTCCTTTCAGATAAGTCCCAAATTTTAGGGACCTGTCCCACATTCTCCCCATCCTTACTTTACCATCGGAATACCCAACGATCGGAATTTCGTGTGTCGTATCGGGGCAATTAGTAAGTCCCATCAGGTGTACACCTTCTGGATATTCAAAATGGTTGCCCATCTCCGACAAACTGACAGATAATGGCCAATCCAGCTCCTTAAGAGTTTGCACTAATTATTCTTCGAGAAGTATTTAACGAGTAAAACAGGCCCCCATATGGCCGGCGTAGGATTCTCCGAGCCCGAATTGGTATCAGGCCCCGATCTGAAGGGTCCCTAGAAAGGGACTACACTCCCAGCCAGCAGAGGAAACCAAAAGGAAAGAGACTGAGTGGAGAAGAGGAAAAAATAGAATATTAAAAAAGTGACTGTCGATTATTCGGTGTCTAAACAAACTAGAACCACTGCGGCCGGGTCCTCGAGATCCGTACCTTAACAAGGACCTCGTTATAATATTTTATTGGATCCCTAATGCACCTACATCCATAAATGAATCCCATCCTCTATGCACCAATACACGTATCTTTCGTACTGCACTTATATATATGTATATGCACCAGCCTGAGCTGCTTTTACGTGCACGTGGCTTCACGACGGACGTTATACGACCTACGCCGGGAATAATGGATCGTAAATTTTTTAACCAACGCCACAACGATCCTGACCTGCTCGGAATCTTTGAGAACTCACCCTAAATTTACTCTTTCTTGAAATAGTCAAAGCAAATCGACTGAGGAAGGACCCCCATATTCAATTCGTACAAATCAGACTTCGATGCTGTAAATAAATTTTGGCGCCAATTCGTAACTCCTGAGTATTTTGAAATTCGTTCATCCAACCTAAGCTGGCCTAGGGAATTCTTTTAGGTCAATCTTCCTTCAGCTCGAACAAGGGAAAATCACTCGGGCGAAATAATTCTCACGAGTCGATGAGTTCAATGAAAATTAGTCGCTCCTGTGGAAACTACCGGGGGAATATTAAAGCAGACACTTTCGTTTGATCCCGATTAAATTCCTATTCAAAGCACGATAAGTCTCTAAGAATGATAACATCCGTTATATCTTTTCTTATCATATATATAAGGAAAATTGACTCTTACCCATCAATTTGCGAACTTCAGCCTGGCTGAGGAAGAGGTTGAAATATCCGGCACCTGGCCTCACTGCCAGCAGAAACCACAGGAATAACTTGAACAGCATCCTGTCCACGTGTGTGCGTTTATTCACCGTCTGCTTTTCTCTCTCATAGAAATCAACAATTCGCCAATCGTTCGATAGCTCAGCTCATTTTCTCAAAAGAACACACTTCGTTTTCATCAAAGCCTCTCGTCTTGTCTATGAATAAGTTTTATTAAATTCACGTGTGATGTAAACACGCCAATTGAAAGCGCTTCAACTTTTCTCTCTCTCTCTCTCTCTCTCTCTCGTGACCCAATCTCGATTCGCTATTTCAGTCAGTGCATTAAGTAAGTCAAGAGAGTCACAAAAATAGTTGAGAAAATAAAAACGCCGTTTGACAGATCCAACCACGATTCACAGAGATTCTTCAGAATTTAACCGCCAATCACCAGCCTCGATCAGGTTCAACGATATCACAATGTTCATCGATTCACTTTTTCCGCAAGGCAAATCGTGTCTTTGTTAAGAAAAAGCACGACACGTTTTGTTGCGCGTTAAATAAACCGGGAGCGTGTGCCGCGTCGAGGCGTTCTTGCCTCGTGAAAGCTATAACCAGTTGTGTCCGTCCGCCATGGGTCGACGAGGGTCGACGCAGGCCTCCACTCGGAAGCCAGCCGAGTGGTTCCGACTTTGCCCGAAGTCCACCCACGAGAAGTGCATTCGAACGAACTTCGTAAAAGTTCCGCCAGGTATACTGCCTTCGCTCTAACTATCGACAAAGTCAGCCACGCTTGCTGTGCCAAGAAACGAGTTGTGAGTTATCTAAGACTGTTTTCCTTTTGAAATAAATATTTAAACATTTAAGTCATACACGATATCATTAAAATTATATAGATCGACTCGATTTTACCCTTCTTTCTTATTGTCGACCTACCAAACTTGATAAAGAATTCGAAAGTTCCAATGCTTCCCGCACCAGCGTAGCCTTTCACTCTTGACTCACGGTTAGGGCTAAAAATGTGTGATAGCACGTTACGCCACTGTGACAATAAAATGAGATTTTCTTACTAACAATACTAGAGTAACAGAGCGTATACTCGGTTCGTATCCTCCAAGCTTCTATCCTTTTCCATTGGGTCATTGTATCCCGCGCCACCGGTACCCAAGTCCTACCAAAGTTACTCCCTTGACTTAGGAATCCATCTAGAATCGGTAGGGCCGGAAGAGGACAGAGAAACTCTCAACACTTGTCGCAGCATTGCCCGTGGCAAATGAGCGTATCCGATTGGTAGAAAAAATCTCAAGAGCCGAACGAGATTCCGATTTGGCTGGCTGATACGAAAATAAGAGTAGAGGTAAAACGAGAGGGAAAAAAATATAATTGAGCTATCGGATTGCTCGGTATTATAAGATTCGACTTGGCAAACTCGCCTAGCATGTGTCGCTTTCCCATACGAGTTACCATACTGGTATTACGTCCTATATAAAATTTCACTATACTCCATACGAGTATCATATGTTACTCAAGGTCCATCCTTAATAATTCTCAGTATATTGTATATTCTTAAGTATATAAATTTATAGCAATATACATTATAAGCGGAACGCCCACGTTGCTTGTTTTTCACGTAAGGCACTCGATTACCGAACACCCTTATTACCCGGCAGCAAAATAAGCCCATATCTTCGGTCCGAAACTCGTCTTGGAAATTTGCAGCTAATTGAAAATCACTCCAAGGCCAAAAAGACCGTACAAGATTATCCTGATATCTTGAGAAGCCGCGATCAGGATCTTGACCCATAATCTCAAACGTGTATTTTGACGTTGAAACGAACTTTGACTGTCAGAGTGAACTGAAAAATATTCTGATGTGTCATATATTGGCGTTACAGGGTTCGCCAAGAATTTCCTTCAGAACCAAGATGGCGGACCAACCAGAGCAAGCTCAGCTATCGCGAAGGAAATAGAACGGAGATAGAACGTACGCAGGACGCAGGACACGACAGACCAGAGAGACTAGAGTTAATCTAGAGCAAATAGGAGTCGGGTCGCTTAAATCAAGAGCGAGTCAAGAAGTAAGAACGGGACCCTTTGTCGGGCCTAATCTGAACAAACAGTCGTATATCTCGGGCGCAGAGCCGTGACTCCAGATCACAGACACACTCGATGCTGGATGCACGTTTATTCAGAGGACATCGGTGCAACGCGAAGATGCACCCTGGCACTCTGGTATGGGAGGCTAAGGTAAGCGGTAGTGTTTGAGTATGACTGTACTTACAGTTAGGCCCGCCGGTACAGCCAGTAGCCGTCAGTTGATCTGTGGACAAACGGCGGCGTAGGAGGACGTTAATATTTGCCTGTAAAACACGCAGCTCGACTATCCCAAAGGGAGTGGGTGGGCAAGTAGGGAATTGGGGGGGGGGGGGGTGTCGACAGGAAGGAGTCTTTGCCTGATTGCGGCAGCTTCTAATTAACGCTTTCGCTTCCGCGAGCGAAAGGTCGGAACCTTCAAAAGAAACGAGCGTTCCGAAAATGGATTAAATTTGCTCAAAGTCTTTTACGGCCCAAGGGGGTGGGCAGGAGGGGGTTTGCTTTACCACGCAGTTTCCGAGCATTCCGAACCTTGTGAGTCTTAGGAAGCTTATCGACGCGCACTGAAGTCTCGCGGAAAGTAGACTGGCTCTCATTAGTCCCAGGAATAAAGGAGGGTTCCTTATACGGGGAGTCTCGAAAGCTACCCGAATATACCCCTGGGTTTTACGCCCCTGACGGTACACACGTGAGTAGGAAATCTCGCGTTTTCATATATATATACTTCCTTTTTGTCGTAATCCGAGAAATTCGCTGAAACGGAAAATCCAAAAGGTTATGGCTTTGCTTTGGGATCTCGTTTGTTGTGGCCGTTTGAACCCGGCTGACCCCATAGGACTGCGGCTGTACCGATGAAGGCGAAATGCTGGATGCTGGCTGGATGGATCGCAGGGGGCTATGGGTGGGGAGGGGGAGGGGGAGGTCACGAAAAAAGAAGATAGATAAAAGAGCTGGCTGCACGTTGGGCTAACAAGACTCAAGACGGGGCTATTATCATAATTGTGGGCTGCAGCCAGCGGCTGTGCCCACAAACCAGAATGCCTCGTCTCATCATCTACCTTCGCGTCTTTTTACTCGAAAACTTTATTCCCTTACGTTCTGCCTCTCTACTAGGAGCTCAGCCACGTAGAATCCTCTTCTTGGATCTTCTAATGGAAAGTACTTATATACTTTCTATCCCTCTCTCTCTCTCTCTCTCTCTCTCACTGTATTCCGAGCTAGTCGAGAGTAGCCGGTCCACTTGGATTTCTTCACTCTCAGGTCGGTAATAAAGACGAAGCCAAAGAAAGGGATAAAAATTGGAACGCGAGGAAGAAGACGAAGAAGAAGAAGAAGACAAGCTCATACTTTGGCACGGAATTACACGAGCTCATCCCACCTATACGTACCACCCTATAGATCATGTAACAAATCGGGCAGCCAAGACCACCCGGAATCTCATCGACGTTTTCTCTCGCACGTAATCTCCTTTATCGCCTGACTAAAATTTCGCGAGCCCTCCCTGCCGTCCTGGACCATCCAGCATCCTCGGTATTTCCAAGTGTCTCGCTCCTCGCCGTATTACCAAACTCGTAACCTGCCTACACGTAGGTAGAAATCATCCGTATTTTGACAGATGTGAAACTACCCAAATGAATCGCTCCTTTTGGTTGGTAATGGGTTTCGACGTGGCGATCAGGGACCATAACGAGACCCATTGAGCACCCGTAGCCGGTGCCAGTGGCGGCCATATTGTTCCCAGTAGCCACTGGTGGCAACTTCACGGCAGTGCCTTCCTGAAACATTGACCGTGGCCCAATTAACCCGAGGTACCATTGGTAAAGAGTATCCAGTCGAATATCCGTTTCTTTCTGGGCACCGGGTATAGGAAGAGGCCTGGAATCGTTGAAATAAAACATGGCCGTTAAGCCTGATAAAAACCTCGAGTGGTCGAGTGTCTCGCGCAATCGTGGCGCCTAAATGATATTTCAAATCCACCGATGAGAAGCGCGCGTAAAGGGTTACCCACACCGAACGAGTCTACGTGGTGTCGAAAGACCGAACCTAATCGTAATAAGGCCCAACGATAAATTACCATTTACGACACTCGTTATAGAAAAAAAAAAAAAGTCTAAAAGTAGTCTAAATAGTGCCGCTTCACACGCGACACTCGACGCGACCAGAACTTTAATTAGACGAGAGTCCCAATCTTGTCCGTAGACGCGTCCTGCACCTCTTCCTTTTTTTTTTATCAAATTCATCTTCCTCCCCCCGCTTTACGGACCCCATTTATTCTGGGCCTCCCTCTAAGCTTGCTCTAACTATGCACTTACTCCGAGGTACCGGTTACGCGTATGGGTGAATCGGACAGCGATGTACGATTTTTTCTCTTTCCTCGAGAGATCTTATGGGCGTGTATGTTTGTTTAGCTCTGGGCTACCCTGTTATTAGGAAGGATGTGCGCTCCCTTCGGGAGAGACGAGGGGGCCCGAACTCTTCGCGTAAGAAAAGAAAAATACCGGTAGAGAGCCAAGGTGGGCCTCGATCTCCAGCAACCTGGCCAGAGCCGAGTCTGGGCCTTGTTTGAGTCCGAGCCGTGAACCGTGAGCCGTAAAACGTGAGTCCCGCCAGGAGGAGGGAGGAGGGTAGGGGGGGGGGGAGCGAGAGGATATTTTCGTACAACGTATCGCGCCGCGGGCCTTTATTCCCGGCTGAACTCGGCAGATCTTGATTAAGATCCGTCGACGATTTATTAGCTGCGAGTAAACGAGCTGCGAGTCTTGGTCCGATGCGGATGGTCGTTTTGCGTAATGCCCGCGAAAAGATTATTTATTTTTTTCAGCGAGAGACACGTCTGACGTCTCTTTAATTTTCTTTCGAAACAGTCGTATCGGTGTGCACGGCACTTTACGGTTGTACGGTATACTCCTTATTATGGGACTCTGAACATTTCTCTGGTGAAAGGGCCCGTTCTGGGCCGCAACGTAACTACCGTAAAACGAGAAGGCGTTTTTCAGCATCGCGTTGTTTGGTTATACGGCGTGGCTGTCGCTATCGAATATTTATGAGTGTTCTACCGGCTACGGACCCATTTCCCAAAGGGGTCCTATTCCCGTTGCCGGTTCCTCTTCGTCCAGGCACAATGCCACCCTGATGACGGACCCATAGGATGTCCCGTAGTTTGCGTCGTGCTCAATGCGCTGTCTGTTTGCAGTGAGGCCGAGCGACACGGGAGTTCACACGTGAGCGATCCTTTGGCTACTTTTGTTTGTTTAATTTACTGGTATTGTCGCTCGACTTCTATTTTTTCTTTTCATGGCGGACGTCGTCGATATTGCTTTCATACGATTCACCGCCCTCTATTTATTCTATTGCGGTCGCGTGCATCGGATGCATTTTTAACGTGGGAGTCTGATACGCGTTTCTATCCGTCTACGGGAGAGAGCCATCTCCCATGGGGACACTGCTGTGTTTAATTTGGACTTTCCAATTAATCCGGCGACTGCCACCCTGGTCGTTCCTCTTCGCGTTCCTCTATTTTCATTGCCGGGATTCGCTACTTGGCTTTCGCACGCTCGTCTTCCTTCTCTCTCTTTTACTCTAAATTATTTTCTACACGTTTTATTACCCATGGGAACGTAATTCATTCTGGCGTTACGTGGCACGAGGCTAGGCAAGGCTAGGTGGTCAACTTCATAGATCGAGGGTGATCCTTGGTTTTATTTAATTAGAAGTTGACTTCTTGCTTCAGGATTCAAACTATTACTTTTATTTAATATTGTATATATATTGCATATATCGCGATCGCTGCAGGTCGAGTATCATTGCCGGTATAACGAGCAGTTTTGGTGGCGCGAGTTTCGCCATCTCGCGGAGAACGAGCGAACTACCGCGAGCGTAAGAGCAGTCAAATATACCATCCTATGAGAACGGTACGTCTCTATAGAGAATTATTAACGGTCGAGATAAACTGTGTTTTTTCAGTTTGAAGTGAATGAAAAAGTTATTGATATCAAGATTTGATCTATAAAAAATATTTATTGAATAAATAAATACCGAACGAACGAAAAAGTCCCAAGTGTTTTATCTATACACAAAAAAGTATTTATTGAATAAACAAATACAAGGCACATTGAAAGGAATCGATAAATGCTTAATATCTAATTTCTACCGTGTAAATTGTCACGAGCGTGACGATTAATGGCATATCTCGAGTCTTAATTACAAATTTTACCAGTCGGCTGTATGCGTACGATTAAATTTCATCATCAAAGAAGACAAAAAGGAACAGCTACCAAACACGATGGAATATTTTGGTTACCTGAGATCATTATCGTGCACGTAATGATTTTATCAGCAAGGCTAATCTTTATAAAAATCGGGTCGCACGTAAATATTATCGGTACGATTAGTGCGTAGCCGGGCAATTCTTTTGATCGGTGCGAGTGAAATAAGCTCTGTTGATATCATTACGATCGACGACTTTGTAAGCTTTTTCAAGAACTTCAACAGGAGGGTTTGCCTCTCTCGTCAAGATCCACACGCTTCTGGTACTGAATAGACCAATCTTCGTGCAGCTCCAAACAACGGCGTAGCTTTTGTAATCGGTATCGAGAACCCAGTACGGACCGTCGACCTGAATTGGAAGCGACGGGAAGGTCACTGTCAATTTTGGAACATCGGGGCTGCCATCGAATTTGGCAGTACCTTCGATACTGGATTCACCGCCGGTACTAGAAATTTTCCAAAAAAATTTTTTTTAAGAATACAAATTATTTCATATCAAGAGGATTTTCTTCGCGTTACTCACATCGATGAAATCTGCTTGTTCAACACGTGCACGGTTCCATTGTTGTTCAGATTATAATTGGCAGAGACGCACTTGCCGCCCAATTGAAAAACTGCGAAGTACTTTTCGGCCTCGTACCATTTGCCCATATACTGAAAGAAAAAGTATATAGAGTTCGGTCTTGAGTAACTGTTGTCCGTTCCTCTTCCTCTTCTAGGTTCTCCTCTCCTCTCCTTTCTTCACTTTTCTCTAACGGTACTCGCCTCCGTCCGTTCACCGTTTCAGGTAATTTCGTGTCGTGGACAAATTCAGGACAACTTTCTAAATGCACCTTGCACCGATAGCTCGTACCGTTTTGCCGAAATATTTCGAGTATGCATCTTCACGATGCAATTCTCGTTGAATGATCTCTACTTACTTTTTCAACTTTGAAGTGCTTCATGGTTTCTACTTTGGGACAGTTACCGAAAAACGGTACCTGTGCCAATGCACTTCCTGCCAGGAACAGTACCAACGATATCCACAGCATCTTGATTTCTGAAATCCAATGATCCTTATCGGCACTGATAAGATTCAGCCGAATATATAAAGATTCCTACACGCGACGAGCACCGAGTTCTTTCAGATGATTTCTCAGGAAATGGTACTTCCTGACCGAGACTTTTTCGAAAATCATCTGGCTAAATTATAGTTTGCTCGAGAAACAAGGAAATTATAGGTCGAAGGACAACGAGAGATAAACAGGATTTCAAAGTAATTATTTGCCAAGTAAAAAATGCAACAAATCATTTTCAAAAAAAAATTACGATCTTCGATTTAAAGAATGAGTATTTTGATCTTTGTATCTTAAGTGTACTCAGGGGATTTGCTTGACCATCAAGGCACTAAATTTTTAGGAGCAACAAGTTGATGATCTTTTGGCAACAGGATTTTTGAGTCAGACCGAATAAAAAGAATTTTATAAATAAAATAATTGAAAAAAAGGTAATTTTAAAAAATAAAATAATTTTTAAAATTCTTCGTCGTATTATCTTTCCCATCCAGCGAATAAATAACTCTGGATCTGCCGAGACAGCTAAATTTCTAGTTTCGAACTTACCTCTTGAACTCGAGCGCAGTAGCTGATCAGTCAAATGACACTGACGGATTGACAATTGCTGGCAGGCTTGGCTTCCTTTTATATTCGTGAGCAGCCAGTGGATGACTGTTCCCGATGATGTTTGACGTCCTTGGCGAGATCACGAGGCTCACCGATTCTTATCAGTACTGATTAAATTCAGCTGAATATACAGGGTGTTTTTTTAACTTGAGACGTCAAAGTATCTCAAGAAATACGCATCCTACGAAAAAATTTCCGTAATAAAGACTTTTTAGTTTCGAGGGGGCAAAAGCGATTTTGCAAAAATTTACCCGAAAATCCCACCCCCTCAGAGCAGGAGGGGGGGGGGGGTAACTTTGAAATTTCAAACAGGAACCCCTACTTTTTATCACAAATTCAGATTCGCCTTAAAAAAGATGTGTTGATTATTCCAAAGATAACGCTTCCAAACGAAAGGTAAATAACTCATGTTAAATGTTTTCAGGAGAGTCATTCAATTAGAATCAATTAAATTTTAAGCACTACTTTTAGCTCTACCCAGGAATAACGACGTGAACGTAGCAGTGGCCCATTCCCTTCGGGGTGCTTGATTTCGTTGAATCCCCTTGCCTCTCACCATCGGGGTGTTTCTTTTCAATCAAATTTTACAATAAGTCTTTAAAATGGTGTCCTCCCAGTTCGATGCAATTGCTAATTCGAGCTTCGAATGATTCAACACACCTGCGAAGTGCGTCTGGTGTTATTTGTCCGCAAGCAGATCCGATTCGCTCGATTATGTCATCACGAGTTATTGGCGCTTTTTGACAAACGCGATTCCTTAAATAACCCCACAAACAGAAATCCGGCGTCTTAAGATCTGACGATCTGGCAGGTCAAATTACCGAACCTCCTCTACCGATTCGTCGAGCATCAAATTCGCGACAACTCGTGATGACATAATCGAGCGAATCGGATCTGCTTGCGGACAAATAACACCAGACGCACTTCGCAGGTGTGTTGAATCATTCGAAGCTCGAATTAGCAATTGCATCGAACTGGGAGGACACCATTTTAAAGACTTATTGTAAAATTTGATTGAAAAGAAACACCCCGATGGTGAGAGGCAAGGGGATTCAACGAAATCAAGCACCCCGAAGGGAATGGGCCACTGCTACGTTCACGTCGTTATTCCTGGATAGAGCTAAAAGTAGTGCCTGAAATTGAATTGATTCTAATTGAATGGTCCTTCTGAAAACATTTAACACGGCTCATTTACCTTTCGTTTGGAAGCGTTATCTTTGAAATAATCAATAATTTCATTCTTCGCCATTGCAGCGCCATCTATCGCGAATCGAAAAAAAATTTCAAACAAAACTTACATACTTCTTAAAGGCAAATCTGAATCTTCTGAATGAGTTCTTCCAGATGATTTCTCGGCGAATGGTACTTCGTGACTGAGACTTTTTTCGAAAATCATCTGGCTAAATTATAGTTTGCTCGGGAAAAAAAGAAACGATAGTTCGAAGGACAACGAGAGATAAACAGGATTTCAAAGTAATTATTTGCTAAGTAAAAAAAGCGACAAATCATTTTCAAAAAAAAGTTACGATCTTCGATGTAAAGAATGAGCATTTTGATCTTTGTATCTTAAGTGTACTCAGGGGATTTGCTTGACTATCGAGGTACTAAATTTTTAGGACCGATAAGTTGATGACGTTTTGGCAACAGGATTTTTGAGTCGGACCGAGTAGAAATAATTTTTCTTAAAATTCTTTGTCGTATTATCTTTCCCATTCAGCGAATAAATAACTCTGGACCTGCCGAGGCAGCTAAATCATTAGTTTCGAACTTACCTCTTGAACTCGAGCGGAGTAGCTGATCGGCCGAGTGACGAAATGACAATTATTGACAGGCCCTGGCTTCCTTCTCTATTCTCTGTCTCCACTGGTCAGCAGCTACTGGATGACTGTTCCCGACGATGTCCGATGTCTTTGGCGAGACCACGAGGCTCAATTATTCCTTCGAAAGAGTTCTGTCAGTTAGTGGGTCAGTAACGGGACGAAGTACGGTTCAAGGAACCCGGGGCATGCCTTGAATTTGCAGTTGGCCAATCAGGACTCTTCCTTGAAATTGCATTGCCGATCTCGATAGGATTTTGCGACTTTCGAAAAATCTAAAATCTATGCGTCGAGACATACGTCACTGTAGTTCCTACTTGCTTTGGATTTCGGATCGCAATCGCTTTCTTTTTCCTTCGTTTTCAGATGTTTTTCTTGGAGGAATTGCGTACGTCTTTCTTTTTCACCTGGTCATGTCGAACGCATCCGCGATTACGGAGGACAGTGGCCTTTGTGTTTTTGTCATGAATTATTCTGTAGTCTGTTTCAGTTTTGCAGGAACCATCGTTGCACTTGGCAATTGGACGTTCCACGACTTTAGGATTCTGGACTGTTCATGTTTTTTAGAATATGATGGGACCGGGTCCAGTTGCCTCTGTCGGTATGAAATTCCTTGAAATTCTGTCCGGTTTGTTTTCTTGGGGATTACTTAGGATTCGATAGGTGACACGTATAAAGAGTACAGGTAATTTAATGGGGTTCGTTTTATGTAACAATTTATTCAGATTTTTTTTCGTTTGTACATTTATCCTTTACTCGTTCGAGCTTCTTGCCAGGTTGGTACGAGAATCCAGAGTGAACAACTTGAAAATAAACAAATTTGGCACTCGATCGGGCGAGACCGGCCTTGTCCCGTTTTTCGGGGCAAGTACCGCTACGAGCCTCGGACTTGGAAATGTTCATCGTTCGACATGCGAATGCGTCTTGTGTCCAACGTTGATCCTACCGAGCATCCATATTCAAATGTATGTTTCAAGATTCGCTTTTCTCAGCTTCCATAGCTGCTTCCGGTTCCGCTTTGGCCGAATCGGCAATTCTCTCAACGGCTTCTTCGGCTACCTGATCAGCGACCTTCAGGATGACTTCCGGTACGGGTTCTGCCTTGATCTCTTCCTCCTTCATCGGGGCTGCTTCTTCCATGACTGCCGCCTCTACTTCCGGTTCCGATTTCACTGCCTCGGCCTCTTCCGTCTCTTCGGCCTTTCGCGTTTGGAGAATAATTTCAGGAGCATCAGGAGTGATTACTGATCTTAGGTTGACCCGTTTGGCAGCTTCCTCTTTCTCGGGCGCTTCCGATTCTGGCTTCTCGGCTGGTTCAGCTGCCTCGGCTTCCGACGGTTTTGAACTCAAATAAGCACAGTCGGCTTGATCGGTCTTCACGAAGAAGGTTTTCGAAATTTTGTATTTGTCAAGGACCCCGTAAGCCTGAAACAGCAACGAAATTTTGTCATAAATCATTCTCAATGACCTGGACCAAGCTGAGAAGTCGTCTATGAATTTCAATGGTAGACCTACCTTCTGGAGAACGGTGCCAGGTGCCAAACGTTCCCTGGTCATGAGCCAGGCGTTTTGAGTATGAACGGGCCCAATTCCAGAACAGCCCCAAAGTACAGCGTAGGAATCGTAGTCCGTTTCGAGTACCGAGTACTGCGTTTCCGGTGTCAGTGGGACCGTAGTGTACTTCACATGAAGTTTGCCTTCGTCAGCCTTCGAGGCAGCTGGTTTTATTTCGCCCTCGAGGATTCGTTTGATTCCAGTGCTATAAAAAATTTTTATTCAATAACCAATCGATCGGAACCGATCAGAAATCGAAAAGAATTATCGGTTCAGTTACTTACAATCTGTTTGTCACTTCGTTGCTGACCCTAAGCTTTCCATCGGGCCCTTTGGTATAATTGGTTGTAACACAACGAGAGACAACTTCGGACAATTGAAAATATCTTTCGGCTTCGTACCAGACACCCAAAAACTGCAAGAATTCACAAAAGTGTCAATAGAGTGATACTTTAATTTTTGATCATTTTTTTTTTTCTATAAAACTTCTTTTATATTCCGAGTAAACTTACTCTGTTCATGTCGAAATTCGCCATCGGCACGTAATCCGGGCACCATCCCAGACTCGGGATCTGGGCCCGTACGAGTCCCAGAGCCGATACTACGAAAATGATCTTGCCCAGCATTCTTAACGATCTGGCTGGGAGATTACCGATCCTTGGGCCTTATATACATTACCTGCGGAGGGCAGGAGCGTTGACCGGCCAACTCCGATCCCCACCTCACGTGTGGGACTCATCGCGTTACGGTATAATTCTGCGGGGACTCAGGCCCACGATGCTCACCGGTCGCCAAGTCTACAGGTCGTTTCATCATTCAACGACATCCCGATAATTACCTTCCTCGTTGTACCGCTACATGCATATTTAAATAAGTCCCAAAAATTCTCTAAACAGACCCAAAGTTCTTCGGTTCCCCGAATCTTCCTCGATCTCGAAATTTCTCAACCGCCTCTAAAATACCTTCCGAGAGTTCAGCGGATCTCTGTGTTCCCGAACCATAGAACCGCTTAAAGTGCCACTTGCCTATTCGGCACTCGAAATCCTCCGAAAGTCTCGCAAATTGATCGCTTGGCACTTATTCGCTAACGAATCATCAAAGAACTCGTGACCGGAGGGACTACAAAGATCTTCATGAAAAACACAGCTGGACCCTCGAAAGCTTCGGAGGATTCGTCGCGGCGACTTTGACGCTAATTAAAAAGTAAAATGTCCGTCGTGAAATTTGCATGGGAATTCGCGGTCGAGTTAAGGCAAAAAAAGGAGAGGGAAGAGAGAAAGAAGAAAAAAAATATCTTAAAAAGAACCCCACCCATACGGAACTGGCATTCAGAAAATAAAGAACAAGGCTTCGTTCTTAGACTCCGTGCTCGATGCTCTTCCCGACTCCTACATGTACATAGAGTCGCGTAGCACTTAAAAGGCACTGGAGGAGCACGAAGCTGGTAAAAAGCCTGAACGACGCTGGCGTCCCGATGGCTATTGAACTCTTGTGCAACCTGCATAAAAAGGTACGTGTCAGTGAGTGAACCCGGTATTTCCATTGCCGGTTAACCATTGGTTCAGGCTGGTTCACAAGCTGGTACACCGGTTCAAGTTCACCTCAGACTCCGTCTCGAAGATCCTTTGCTATAAAATTACGAGGAACTACGAGAATCTTCAGAACTTTACTCGAGTCAACGTGTACGTGTATCTATAGACGTTTCGCGTTTCTATGGACTCTGCCTGCAGTCGTGTACGCGACTTGTCCGCACTGCAGCGACATTGACCGCTCGGTTACGCGGAAACCAGCCTGACACTTGACACTTGCATAGAATATACTGAGTGGCTACCCGGTAGAATGTTCTTGAAGTATTTTGAAAAAAAAAAAAATACAAAAAATCTCAAATTCTCCGAGTAAACGTTAAACTGTGCGTTTCAGGTTATTTCGATGAAATTCAAATGTCCCAACGATCGTTCTCCAGTCCCTTGTAATTTTAACGTTGCTCAATAGGTATACCTTAAGGCCGACCCACAGGGTACCCATAACTACCACTGTAAGGTAAATGACTCTTGATAACGGGTTTTATATATTTTTTAAGTTTTTTCCTTCAGCCTCGGCTGGGCGCGAGTAAAACTTTCGCACCGTTAGAAACCAGACAACGCAGTAACGAGGATGTAACAAATGTCGTTGATTAAAAACTGTATTAATTAATTAAATTAATTGTAACTAATAACAATAATGGCAATGGCAATGAAAATTCAACTTTTACTACTCTCGTCGGAAATTTATTTCATCACAGGTATTTCTCTTTCGTCGATCTGTCGCTTCGTGAGCTGTCAATTCAAATTGAAAAAAAAATCAAAATTTATTTTCTCCGTTTCGGATTTTCGAGGACCGAATTAATAGGGGGGGGGGGGGGGGAAACAAGACGTGAAAATTGATCTTGGACAAATTTTACTATCGATCAATTTCGTCATCCTCTGCTTCGACGACGTAAAATTTGACAGCCCCGAAGACGAAGACCGTCCAAGGGAATACCTGGGTCTTTCGTGCAATTATATACAATAACGTATTATCAATAGTAAATATCTAATATGCATAACTATTATAATAAAGGCTTACGAGCTATAAGCTATACTTAAAATTAATTCGAATTGCTAATTACAACATGTTGTACCTGCGTCAAGGCATCGCACGCTAAACAATAATTACTTTATTTATCATTTAGTATCACATTGCGTTCACTGTTGTGCTGGCCGTTCTTGCCTGGCATTCGAATTCTGCACGTGCTCTTTCGTTGCTTGGGTTTTTTCCTTTTAATTTTCTCACTCAAAATATTCAAAAAATACCCCCACTCCAGGGTAGGAACCCTTGCTCGCCTGTCTCTTTTGCTCCCACACGTACACACACACACACACACACACACTCCTCAACGAGAAAAAATACTTGAAACAAATGATAAATTCCTCGTTAAAATTGTCATTGATAAAAAATTCATCAATTTTCAATTCCAGTCGCGTCTCGGGAGTAACGGAAGCAATGAAGAATGACGTAAGACGAAGAGCAAAAAAAAAGACAAAAGTTGAGGGTAGAATCCAAAAAAAAAAATTGGGAAAAAAGTCCAAGCCCCCAAAGAACCTGGGAGAAACTCGAAGCCAGGCAACTTACAGGCATTATTTTCTCTTTTGAAATCAATCGGGAAGGAGGGGTGGGTAGGGTTAAAAGGGGCGGGGGGAGGGGACGAGGGGATGAAAGATAGCAGTGATAGGTGATAGCGCTAGATAATTGGTGTAGAGTGATAGTTGGTAGCGGTGATTAGTGGCGTGTGTACGTGTGCGCTCGTTACAGGGAATAATTAATAAGCTTTATTTGTAATTTCTTTTTCATTTTTTTTTTTTTCGTTTTTTGGCTTCCTTTCTTTTTCATTTTAATATCCCTTTTCTTTGATCCGTGTACAATGCGATCTGTCGTAGGTCCAAGATTCGTAGAAGATTCGGATCTCGGCGTTTTGCACATAATATAACTTATATGTTTCCCGCTCGAACAGCCCTACGAACATATCTTTGGTGTACTGCTCTCTCAATATTCTCAAGAATATTAACGTTATCTATTAACGGCGCCACTGATCGCGCGTCGCGACGCTGCTGCAATTAGTCGAACTAAGGAAACGGGAAATTATTTTTTGTTTCGTTCTCTCTTCGCGTAATGCCAGAATTTTTGGCTCCGTGTTCCACGAGTGTGCTGCGTGCACCTGGGTTCGTGTCCGTGCTAAATTTTTTTTATAGCGTGCCGACGGCTTTTATGATTATCAAACAAAAAAAAAATAAACTTGATTTCGAGTATTTTTGCGTGGCGCTTGCGTGTACACTTTGTCATTTTTTTTCTATATCTTTTCTTCGCGTGAGTGCATAAGTGCATGCGTGCAGATTTCTTTTCCTCTCTTTCGAAGTTACGTAGAATCGCATCGTCCTGGCGGAATAAAAATTAAGCGAATTAGGGATAAGCAAGAAGAGACGTGAAAGGGGTAAATTTTTTTTTGAAAAAAGAAGAAAAGCCATTGGAAGGGAGGGAGGGGGTTAAGAAGGTAGAGCCTCGCGAAAAAAAATCGCTACTCGCGTAAACTTTGACAAAATGGCCGGTCGAATGACTCGAGAGCGAATCACGAGCGAAGTCCGAGCCCTTCGAGGCACCTAAGGGCTAAAAACGAAAAAAAAAAAAAAAATCTTAAATAATGACGTCCTGCGTCAAAAACTACTTATACGTCTAAAACGGGGCTACTTGGGCTGGTGGTTTGTTCTTTGTGTTTCTCTCCGTAGGATTACTCTTGCCTTTCTACGACAGGTCCGTCCGTTGAATTTGCTTTCCGTGTCGTCGTTGCTCCAGGGAGATGCAGAAGGGTTTGAAAGACTTTTTTGTTGTTGTATGGAGACAATAGGGAATTAAAGGGACATCCTCGGGAATTGCGTAATTACTTTTATAAACCTGCTACGGATTAACGTCCTAATGCTTACTCTCGTATACACTTAGCCTATGAACACATGAAAATCACTGCCCAATCGACCAATTTGGACCCATAAGGCACGTCGAATCGTTTGAGGTCCAGGAAAACGACTGAGACGACAGAGTAATCGTCGAAGGAAGAAAAAATAAGATAAAATACGATAGCTTATCTGCGTGAACAGAAAAAAATAAAATCCTTCTGATCGATTGACCCCTGTCGCTCAGTTCGATTTTCTCTAAACATGCTGCGTCAATTTGTTCAAGGCGATTTCGGGCAGGACACTAAGATCTACCTAAGACAGAAAATCGGTGGAAAATCGGTTGGTCCCTTTGCGTGTATAAAATAAATTAATGCTTCTTTCGCGTTTTTCATATGTAACATTATGTACAAGAGAAGAAGAGAGTCGTGTATGTAAATATATATCTGTGTGCAGTAGCGTCTGTGACGTCTAGACGCTTGGATGATGTATATTCATGTACAAGGGGAAGGTGCTCGTGCGAGGTCTCAGCATGCACTGCCTTGCGATGTCGATGGCTCCGATACGCCGCGCTTCGTTATCATTTCCAAGCGTATATCCGGGATCCGCCAATAGAAATCTATTCAGGAAGCGGCCATCGATTTTTCGTACATCTTATTACATTTGGCCTTTGATCTCCTTTCCCTTTATCTCACGCTCTTTCACAGGTACCAGATTCTTACGGTATTTTCGCGAAATACCCTGGCGCGACTCTATATAGACGTATATAGATTGAGAAGGTAGAGACCGGTGCTACGTATTTTTGGGATACGGGCATTTCTCTTCTAGACATCCGTGACGGATGTCCTGGTAAAGGAAGGCACGTCCCTGATGCTGGATCCTGAGGAATCGGACCTTCAGGATGTTCCAGAAAAATAGCTGATGAACGTTCCACGAGGAGTTCCGGATGAAAATAACCCTGAGCACCGGGCTACCTTAGATCTTGTCGCTAGTCGTGAAGGTTCTTACTGAGTAGAAGATTGTTATGCGGCCCTGACAAGTGCCTGATTAGCTCCTGCAAGCTGTCGAAGCTCAGGGAACAGAAGCAGCAGGTAAACGTGTTATCGGGCGCGGCGATAACGCCTCTATGAACCGAGCAGAGATGCTTAAGAAGATGCGCCTTCTGCTTGAACATGGCGACGCAAAGGCGACAGGCGAAGGGTTTTTCGCCCGTGTGAACTCTCAGATGAGTCTTGAGGTTCCAGGACATGCCGAACTGCTTGCCGCAGTAGCTGCAGCGGTATTCGCGAACGGGGGTCGGTTTTGGGGGGTCTTCCATGGGGGGTTGGGGCGGTGCACGGGCCGGGGGTAAACTCCAGGCACCCCATGGTGGTTCCAGACCAGCTGCTGCGGTGGGATCCGCACTGGGGGGTCGATGAGATGCCGTCGGCGGGGTCACCGACCTGTCCTGCTGTTCATTTGGAAAGAGAAAGAGAGATAGAAAAAACGGGGCACGAATGAATTTTTTATTTAAATCAAATGGCCATCCCTGCGGAGGAGCCTCGATGTACTTACCAGGTATGGTGGGGCCGATACGCTCAAGGGATGGGGTGCCTGTAGCCTCCGGGGTGTCTCGAATCCGGGATTGAAGGGAACGAACGCCGGATTCTGGGCTGGGGCGTTGTGAAAACCGGGTCTTCGCTTTCTATGGGGTGTCACCACGTAAGCTTCCGCTGGTGGGATCGGTATCTCTTCCAGTTTCCGTTTACCCTGTTCCAGACCCAAGGCTAATCTCGCGGCCAATTGACGCCTGCGCTCTTCAGCCTCTTCCAGGGACTCTCTTCTCTCCAGCATTGGCTTCTCTGTCCTGCGAATGTCATCCAAATGTACTTTTACCATGTATCGACTTTGACAGGCATGCATCAACGTTCAGGATCAGCCTGGTCCATGGAGCTTGCAATTTCAAGGATCAGTATACATACCTGTGAATTATGTCGTGGGAGCTTTCGCTGGTCGTCGTTGTCCCAGAGTTCAGGCTGAGGTTCACGGGATCCGAACTATCCCTCCTCCTGGGGGGCTCTATACTGCTTTCGCGTTTTTCCAAAAGCATCGCTTCACCCTCGACACCCTCGACGTCGACCTCGGGCTCCTCCTCGCATCCCTCCGTCTTGATGAGCACCGAACAACAATCCGCAGGGTTGTTCGATTGTCTGAATCCATTTTGAAAGGGTGGTCTCGGTCAATTCATGTACAGCAGACAAGGCGAGGGGACGAAGAGCTGGGGGCGAGCTTTTTCTTACCTGCCGTCGTACTGAGACTCGTAACTGGAGCTTTCTTGGCTCTCGGAGGGCTGCGGCGTTGGTACTCTCTCGGGCTCGGAATTGCTCGAGGTTTGGGGTTGATTCGGCTCGAAGAGCTCGGACTTGATTTGTAGAAGCTCGAACAGTTCTCTCAGTGGGGTAAGCTCCGTCGACTGTTGACGATAAGAGAAAAAGTTAATTTTTAATGAAAATCAACAGTGAACAACACCTGGTCCTCCTTTAGTCCTGGGTCTACGATTTTTATTTTAAAAAACTAGTCCCACCGGTATTAGGGCTTCCCCGTTGTAGAGAAATTCGAGCAGATGATTCAGCTGCGTCTTCCTGACTCCAGACAAATGAACTACGTGGTCCAAGGCTGGATTGCGAAGTAGACTAGCCAGGAGGGGACTAGCCGCTGCCAATACTACTCGATGGGCCCTAACGACGGAACCGTCGTCGCAAGCCAAGGTCACGTCCACGTGACGGTCCCCGCTGTACCAGGCCCCGACCTCAGCGGCCAAGGTTGCGGGATGTTTCCCATAATGGAGGGTCAGTAGACCGTCCGTATACATCGTCTGTAACAAATAAAATTTTCAAGTATTAGTACAAAAAAAATATTCAAATTTTACTATTTAACGAGAACGCCTGTATATATATTTTTAAAAAAAACCTTCGATGACTCTCAAAATAGTCATTGAATTCAATTAAGCACGTGCCGTTTGATTACGCTTTATACAGATACGTGTCACGCAATCATATCCGATTGCGTTGATCGCGTAATGAATTTGAATTTAAAAAATTCATTATCGCAATTCTGACATGCAATTTTTTCCCAAGATCATGAATCATCAAGATCACGATCGTCTTTCGGAAATACCATCTACTACTGGACCTCGGTCGAACATCGCGCATCGATTAATCTTCAGTCTGCTCAGTCTGATGAGAATCTAGAATCTCATTATAAAAATCATCATCATCCGTATACGGATCTTCCTCTCCATCGCGATTCGATGATTCAGAATATTGCGACGAGAGAGAGAATGATCTTGATTGCTGCGTCATTTTGCCACTTATAAACCGATACGCTAATAACTATCCGTGTGTTGGCAGTCTAAAAAATATTAATAAAAAAAGCGACAAACAGCTACTATCAAGAAACTAAGAGGAGAGTGCATCGGCGATAACAATAACGATTTCGAATCCAAAGTCAACCGAGTGACCTTCGACCGACTGGAATTGGAAAGGAGCGACCTTCGGTAAGAGTGGCGATGCGGGCTTTATTATTGCATACTTGACTCGCTAGTCAAGTCCCACTTAAAGCTCATCGTTTCAGAACTAGTATTGGTCTCTCTGTCGCGGCTCAGAAACTAGCCGTAATGAAAACTAGCCACGTTTCACGTTAGAGAGTCCAGTCTTTGAGAAAAGCATTGTGTAGGAGTTTCAAGGCTTTAACGTGTACATTGTCGAATAAGGAAACAGTGGGAGGAAGGAGAGAGGAGCTTAGATAACATTACGGAATCCAGAGATGGGAACTTGCAATCTTGAAAGGCCCCATAGAGGGAGAGTGGTTCGTGATGGCGGTTAGAATAATCGAGCGGTATTAAAAAAGAAAAAAAAAGAAAAAAGAGGCGTCCTTGGCTAATAGTTATGTAGCGGACGAATGATTATATATATGTGTGTATATATAGACACGTGTGGACACATATACGTACGTATATATATATATATACCGTGTGGCATACGTAATGTTATTACTGAGAAAATTGCTGAATAAGGAAATTGTTGCTGGCTGAAGTTCAGGGTCAATTACTGCTATAGAATTACGTCTGCGTTTTCTTTCTTCTATTTGGGCCTTGGCGTATGCGCAGGCGGGGCATGAGTCTCCCGGAGGGACGTAGTGGGGACGAAGCTGGTAAGGCCCATTCTTATCCGAGACGGGACTTTACCGGCTCCCCACTAGTTTCCCTGCGTACCGTTGCTGCAGCGCCGCGGCAGCTCCAGTCGCCTGTTACTCTGCAGGTGCTGCACTCTGGATTTCGCTGGAGGGGGCTCCGTAACCGCGTGCCCCGTCGAACGCGGTCGGTAACAGGTTCTGCCATCCACCTGTAGGATCGTGGCTCTTTCGCAAAGCGCGACACTCCGTCTCGGGGGCCTTATCGGGCCGCGTAACGACGATTACTCAATTTGCAATGTAAGGCCCCTTTTCCTTCGGGTCCGTATTACACTCTACGCGAGATACTCGACTGGTAACCAATATTCCGGAATCTCGTGAGAGAACATAGAGCGGCGACGCGACATCGAAGTACACCGTCCCCGTTTGACTAATAGGGCCCCTTTCTACTGTGGGCCTTACGAGATACGACGAGGGACCTTACCATCCGTCGTGGCGTGGAACAATGGCGAAACTGGGTTACGCAAATGTCGAGGCTGGGAATTAAAATGCGTGTCTTGAGCGAACCCCGTTCTCGTCAGGGCCTTAAGTCCCACTACTACTCTTTTTGCTCGGTCCCTCCCCTACTCGCTCTCCCGATCTCTTTGTATTTCTCGGGGAGGAGGAGAAAGGCGTACATAAAGACTTCCAGGAGCGTGCGTCATTTCCGAAATTTCGTTTCGTTCGAATCTCCTTATCGAGAAAGTTTCTTTCGCACTCACTTTAATTTACGAAATGTTGTCAATCAGCCAATTTGAAAATTGACAATTTTTCTTATTTACGTTGGACTTGCAGCTGCTAGAAACCTCCTTCACTCCTCTCTCTACGATCTCGCAGAGTTATTTACTCCGTTCCAGCGTTTTTTCCTCTTTTTCCTACGAAGCCGTTCGTTGTCAGTGGATAGGTAGATAGGTAGATAGGTATATACCTACAGTGCCGGAGCCTGTACTCTGATTAAGGCGAGGCACAGCTTCGTAGAGGGATTGAGCAATGGAGAACTCGCTCCGACGTAATGGGGCCCACCGTTTCCGCTCTATTTTTTGTGGGCCCAATTATGTTTCGCCAGCTTGAATAGATCGCGTTTCGTGGCTGCATCAGGAGTCCCTCCGCACCGTTGAGAGAGGACCGTTCACCCGGAACGTCCTCTGATACTCCTATTCGCCAGTTCGAGACACTTGGGATCATCATCGGCGTCGTCGTAGCCTAAAATCCCTAATCGCCATCAGAGTCCCTGGTGCCCAGGTTGATTCCACGTAAATCCGAGCACATTGACACTTTCCTCGTTAAACTGTTTACTCCGATAGGAAAGCTTCCCCGATAGGAAAAATCGGACCCTCGGGCAAAGCACTCTAATAAATCGTAAAAAATTAAAAAAAAATTTCCAAAATACCTCCACTCTTCAATTTCCATCGTTCCACTGCCAACAATCACATTTCTATACGGATACAAAAAAATTAATTCATCCTACGAACGATCCACTGTATCAAACCCAAAAAACCAAACTGACAACCTTGCGTGTAATTTCCAAAATCGTACCCACCTAAAAAAATGGCCAACACGAAAAATCGAATTCTTTCGCAATCGAAACCAACTTTCAATCCCTCTTTTCTCTTCCCTCCGTTCGCCGTGTCTCCTACGGCACGATCGACCGCGCTACTAGAGAACACTCGCTGTAAACGAGTCACCGGGTACATTTCGTTCAAGGCCAGAAGTAAAAAGTCTTTTCAGCTGCACTTACCGAGCAACCCGGCTAACTGGTACGCGCTTACGTTCTCGCTCACATGTAACACAGAGGATACGTATACGTACAAGAGAGTACGGACTATAGAGAGTCAGCTCTATCGCTATAGAGAGTCGAAGCGTCGAGCACACCACTGCTCCTTCGTAATATATACGTTACGCACGTAGGTGTCTCTCTACGAAAGCAGCTCGGCAAAGCAGCCAGTTACATAATCCATTCATTATATAAGAACAATCGGCCGTCTAATAGACACTCCATCATTGTGCGATCCGAAGGGCACATCCATCCCGCGTAGATAGATACACCGCCGGTAGCATCGCGTGGCCTAGGCGACCTCTTCCGTTTTTTTTAATTTAATTCGAGGAATCTACCGTCCTCCATCTTTCTTTCTTTCTTTTTTTTTTCCACAGAGGCACCCATCAACGGCAATAATAGACCACCTTCCTACGATTTCAGTTCCCCTGTGCCTTTTCGTTGGTCTTTCGAAACCGCGCATGCGCACAGGATGCATTCCTCCGTTACCCAGAGTCCCCTGCTACTCTCATATGCATGCCAACTTCTCTCTCGGTTGCACCTCGATCCTTACGTAAGAATCGTGCACTAGGAAAGTGTCCGTGTACACCTATCCCCCAGAGTCCCATAAAGGTACTATCCGTACCCGTTCAATTACTCCAGGGTACGGAGGTACCGATTAAGCGACTCCCTCCTAGGAAAGTACAGACAATTTAAAAAGTTCGTGTATTTACTTTTCCCACGTATCCGACCACTCGTCACTATTGTTATTCCTCTTTTATTTTATTCTTTCTTTTTTTTTCGGTATACACGTATCCCCCATGGACTACGTACACTTTGTCCAAGTCCACCGGTGTCTCCGAACAACGCTACGACTTGTCCGTCTACTTACTGTCCTTTTTCACTTGCTCCCCCCGTATGGCTGAGCTATGCGCTGCTACCACGTCCCATGTGCTGCGTGCTGTGTGCTAACGCTCGGTATGTGCGCCGCTATGCTACGCTATGTGTGTCTATGCTGTCGACTGGACACTTACGTAATACCAGAGTGATCTCACGTTGTGGGTGGGGACTTGCTGTGTGTGTCGCTCGGTATGTATACGGTGTCCAAAGAGTCATGGATCTTTAAATAATTTCCGTGTTATCGTTACGGATCTGGAGTGATGCGATATTATTGTTATTTTTATCTGCTTGGATATTCCAGGAAATCATATATATATATATATATATATATCAGACGTGGAATATCAATGCGCTTCATTTCCCTCTCAAAAATCAACCTGACCTTCGGCCAATATTTATGAGAAGTCGAATCTCTCGGGATATCATCGTCGTTATCATTCTCACTGGTCGAGCCGATTCCAGGGTGTTTTTCGAGGGGGGTGATAACGATCTCGAAATTGCCGTAATTCTTCACCGAGGATTCGTCTTTGTCGGTACCGCTTAAAATTCTAGTCCGTTTTCCTCCTTTTAATTTCGAACACTCTACTTGGAGTTTTGTATCTGGGTCGCTTGCTGTGCAATACGATGAAACGGCGCCAAGGATGAATAATGTGTCGTTCGGAGTGGCGATCGCGCGATATAATTCGTGCGGCGCGAGGAGGAGCTTCCGTGCGAGAGAGAAAGAAAGACTGAATATCTAAAAGGAAGATTCGAAAAGAAGAAGAAAAAAATCAAGAAATTTTAATGTGTCCAGAAGCAAAGGATAACGTAAGTAAAAGTAAGAGTAGCCGAGAATCGGAATATTTATAGAGAGGAAGGATACGTGGAAGGCTGCGAAGGATCGAGGAAAAAAAAAAGTGTATGAAGTGCAGACCTGGTTTTGACATTTGTGCAAGTGCCATTTATCGAAAGATCGAAAAAAAAAAGTTAATCGCAAGGACGGAGAAACTAAAGAGAGTCTGATAATATTATCGTGCTAATTAAGATAATTAGTAACAATGTATGCTATCGGTGAATTACTGAAAATTGCTAGTCTTCCGTTATGAGGCAACTATGTACGTATTCACGTGACACAGGCTCGGGAGAGTGAAGTGGGGGGCGAATACCTAGCCAGAGGCAAAAGGTAGAAAGGTGAAAAGGGTAGCGAAAGGTATCAGGAATACAAGTACCGAACTGGCCCTTGGCGTTCGCCAATAATTTATGCCCCACGACTGACCCAGTATGCCTCATCGTTTTATTACACGTCCCAATGGTGTACTTATGACGTCGTAGTACGGGCAGGTTAAGCTGGCAGCCACCCAGTGATCCAGGTAGGGACTGGCTGGCAAGTAAAGCAAATGCGAGCAAGACATGCCTGCCTGCCTGCCTGCCTGCCTGCCTGCCTGCCTGCCTGGCAGCCAGTCAAACAGCCGACGAGGCAGGCAGGTAAGTCTCAACGAATATAACGATAGATGAAAGTGAAAGGGAAGGTAGAAAGGGTTAGCGTTCTCGCTCCTGAGTGCTCGCTCGCGTTCAGGCCCGGAGTGTCCGGGGCCCATTGGGCCCCCTCTCCCCCCGTTGGACCCAGAAATTTTACAATCGCCACGAGTCTCTGCTAGACGGCGCACAAGCCCGGAGAAAATGCCGCGGCGCGTTGCCGCTGCTGGATTGGGATTCGCACTCGAACGCAGACAGGCTTCTGCATTCGCAGCCACACATGCCGTTGCGCGTATGCATATGCATAAAATAAATTTCAATTAAAAGCATGTATATACGTATATGCATGTTACTCGGTAACAAGGATTCTCTTTGGTTTCCTCGCGCTCTCCTCTCTCTTTTTATTCTCCGAGCAAAAACACGTCTCTCTTGCTCTCTCTCTCTCTCTCTCTTCGCTTCTTTTTCCTCTTTCTCTTTGCCCCCCCCCCCTCATACTCCCCCCTCGGCTAACCGACGTACCGACTTTGCAATTAAAGTGCTAAAAGCTGCCGCTGAGTCTTGCTTCTCAAGACCTTGAATTCGCTGAAGCGTACTTCCGCTTCTGATTAGCTTCCTCTTTTCCCATCGTCGACTCTCCTCGCTTCGAGTCTCCTTTGCTTCTTCCTTTCCCTTCGCGCTTTTATCTTTTATCTTTTTTTTCTTATATCTCTCTTTTCTATCTTTCTTTCCTTCCACGGTCCTTCTAACGGGCGAACGCAGTCGCACTTTTTTCCCTATATTCTTTTTATTCGCTCGTCCGTCCTTTTTCTTAATCCTTATCTCTTCACTCTGAAACGTCTATCTTTACTCTTGCTCTTTTTTTTTTTTTCCTTTCTCCAGTCAGATCCTCGCTGAGAATCGAACGCGTGCGGCTTCGTTGGCTGCCTGGTAAATTCTTCTCTCGGCCAGATATCAATTCCTCGTAAGTCGATATCGTCATGGGAAGGAATTGGCTGCACATTCTACGGGGGTAAGTTCATCCGTAAAATCTCAATAAGAAATTTGCATGGTTGTTATCAGCTTCAACGAGATAACGAAGATAAATCTGATCGTCGATTTTTTAAATAATTGTGTAACGAGTATTGTATATATATGCAAATAACGAACGTACTTCGTCGCAGAAACTGCAATTGTAGTCTCTGTTTAATTAATTGCCATGAGTCACGGTGGCATAGATTTTTCTTCTGTTAACGATTTCTTAATTAGTTCACGGTAAAATCACCAGGGGAACTCGCAATTATTTGTATCCGTAACGTCAAAAGAAACTATTCTCCTATTATGCAATAATTTGCCATTAGTATCTTTTTTTTTTTTTTTTCTAATATTAACAATCAAATTAGGCAATCTCCTCAGAATGACGTTACGTTAGTCATCGTCGGGATAATTAATTAACGATACCGAACACGTCGATTAGACGAGTGGTCGTGCAAAGTTTACAAAACTTCTTTTAAATAACTAAAATTCTTATCTGGGTCGGTACTGATTGGATATGTTGGCGTAAAAAAAATAATAATAATAAAAGACCGCATTTCTCGAGTTAGAGTCACAGGTGGCGCCTTTTAATATTTTATTATCAAATTACCCTAATTAATCTTTCACGGCAAAAACCCATTCAAGCATCGCGGCTCACGATGCAGCAGTATTTACGTATTTCAATTATCACGCGCTATCACTTTATGGCTCACTCGTTTGCGAAGTTTTATCACCCAGTCACGTCATTACGAATCGTTTGATTAGAGTCCTTGATGAATGACCGAATATCACATAATTTCACTTCAGGCAGTGTCAAGCCAGGTGGCGTCACGTGCATGGCACATATATGCACGCTGATATCGTTAAACCAAAAACACGTGGCGGAATCGAGTGGCGATAAGCGCGGGATATTAAGTCCCAGTGAAAAAAAAAATAATAATAATAATGACCGAGCGACGCTCATTAAAAAGTGTGTTTTTGAATGATTCGATAACCTTGACACTAAAATTATTAAATCGCCAAATTTTCAACTACTACTCGATATCTCAAGAGACATTGAGCGTAGGCGATAAAGAATGTCGGAACTCGGTTTTGCGTAAAGATAAGAAAAGAAAGTAGATAAAACGCGGATTTAACGTATGACTGATAATAATAAAAAATAATAAAAATAGTTACGTCGTATAATTTCTTACCTCACTGTATTTTCCTCCCGGCCTATCCGATCCAACGTGATCGAAATAAAACGAAAAACTATCGATCTCCGATGTCCTCCGCGAAGAACACCTCAAGATCCTTTACTACAGTAACGACGTTCAGGACTCTCTCGAGGATCTTCGCGGCATCTCCGCGATGCAGTCCGTGTCCGGTGTTGTAGTATCGTGGTAATCCAATCTCCACATTGATACGTGGATGCAGCTTGTGTGATTTTTAACGAAACTGGTTAACTGGGACGCGCAGCGAGTCGATCGAGGAAGCACCGAGATTTTCAAGAATAAATTATAAAAATAGATTGACGTCAAAAATGAAATATCAGGAAATTAGAGACTCGTCTGACTTTTATCTCGCACTGATCACTTCGCACAACACGACTGTTACGGGGCTTCACTATATGCAGTAGTCACTGACAAACGTGGCTGGACAGTCGAGAGACCCGCTAGTTGGTTAGGAAAATAACGTGGATTACGCGATCACTTAGTGTCCTATTGAATGTCAGGTAGCGACGATCCGGGGGGGGGGGGGGAGAAAGAGAGAGAAGAAAGAGAGGAAAGAAAGAGAGAGAGAGAAAGAGAAAGCAAAAGAAATCTTTCTCCCAATTCTCCGCTCCTCCGTCCCGACGAAGCTGAACTGCCGAGCTCAAAGGCCGAAGGGAAGCGGGCAAAGTGGATCCCGAAGCGGTTGCGATCTTGCGAAGACGAGCAAATAAAGAGGAAGATCAGCGTCCACGCGAGTGAGACGCGAGCGAACGTGGCGAGTAGGACACGGGAGTTAAGCGCGGATGTGAAATGGTCCTTGGATCTTGAATCTCGGTTGTCTCGGTGTAGAAAGGGTTGCGCACCCGGAGGAACTGTGTGTGTGTGTCTTTATTTTTTTTTTCTTTCCCGGCGTCCGCGAGAGCCGAGCTCCCAGGGTCAGCCGGCTGGCTCCGTGGCACTTTTACCCGTTGCCCGTTGGGCTCTCTCAAGGACTCTAAAGCTTCTATTCCTTTCTCTTATCCTTTCGCGTGCCTTTTTTATCCCCCTAACCTTTTTAGCGGACTTTTAATTCCGTTGTTGGTTACGTTGCCGCGGTAACTTATGATCGCCTCGGCTCCTTCCAAGGTAAAGAAAAGGCGCATAGAAAGGAGTAGTCGATAGTCAATAGGGACGCGATATAGAAATGTCAGCGTACTTTTCCTTTCGTCGTACGTTCATTACGAATTAATCGCCGACTCTTTGTTTTTTTGACATTTCTCTTTATTCTCTTTCGTCCCCACTACTTTCTATCTTTGATTATCTTTTTTTTCTCTTTCTCTTCCAACGCCGATTCCTCTCCTCTCCTTTCTCTCTCCTTCCTTCTCCTCCTCCTCCTCCGTCTCCTCTTCCTCTTCCTCTTCTTCTTCTTCTTCCTCCTCTTCCTCCTCCTCCTCCTCCTCCTCCTCCTCCTCCTCGTCTTCCTCCTCCTCCGTCGCCGTCTCGTCCGCCTCCTCCTCCGTGACAATCGACCACCTCAATTCCAGCGCATTCGAGACTCTTTCCTTACTTTCAGCAAGGTATCCTCGACGCTCGCCACGACTATGGCGCGCTTGCCTCTTTTCCCTCGGTTTTGTAATCCTTTACGAAACGCGCCGCAAAGTAAAAGTCGACACGGCTACTCGACGATGTTGGCGGCGCCGTCCGCACGCACCTCCTCGACACTCTCGAATTCTTCGATCCGTCGATCCACCGATTCTCCCAACGCACGCTCCTTCCTCCGTCGCTCCTTCTGTGCCCACAGTTTCACACACACACACACACGCGCGCGCGCACACACACTTGTTCTCCGTTATCCTTTACTGGAATTACGCTTCGAGGACTTTTTATCAAGCAATTTCGTTATCTGTATTTTATATATTTATCTCTCTCTCTCTTTCTTTCTTTCTCTCTCTCTCTCTCTCTATACGTTCCTCCCGACACTCGCGTATATTTCTTCCTTCTCTTCCTCTTCCGGGCTCCTTGACCTCTCTCACTTTTCCCGCTGGAAAGCGCGGGACCCGGGATACTTGTATCTCGTACGGACGCACTCGCGAGTTTCGATAGTTCCCATCGCTTCCACCGCTCGCGAATCACGTTCACTCGTTATTCACCCGGCCTGCGCACCCGGTCATGCCACCTCCTTCACCTCAGGAGAGCACCACCACCACCACCAACACCACCACCACCACCACCACCACAAACCTCCTCCTCCTCCCTCGGAAACTCCTTCGAGTGCTGCTCACCTCCAACGGTGCGCAACGCCTAAGCTATCACTCGCGGAAATCACGAAAACTCAGCGCGACGTACTATTCCTCCTGTCCACTTCGCTCTCTGTCACGGGGTTTCACAGTTCTTTCCAAAGAAGCGCCCTGGGCTCCGCGTCCAGTGAAAACTCGGCAGTATTCCAATCGGACAGCAACACCTCTTTATTGTCTCTCACTGACAAGGGGATGCGTCGCCGCTACCGTCTCTCGTCTTCTTCCGACAATTTATTATCCGTCAGGCGTTTCGCGTACTGCGAGGGACGCGCGTCGTATCGTGGCCTCAGGTTACGTCGATCCTCGTCGTTAAAGTTACGCAACGTAAAGATCAGCAAGGATCGTTGTTATCGTAATTTAATCCAGCTGCGTAAAGAGCGGCATTGGTCTTTCCGTGTATTCTTTCACCGTGGTGCACTCTTATCGACACTCTTGTTTGTCTATTATTTATTACATAATTAACTTCCGTTTCCCAGAAACGTCACTAGGATCTCAAGCAATCAACGAATTTCACTGCTTCCAGCCGGTCGACCTCTCGATCCGTCGATCCAAACGACCTACGATTCCACAGCCTCCTGGTGATCTTCCGTTCCCGTGTCAACGCGTCATGTACTTTCCCGAGTATTTTTCGACGTATCCACGTACCGAAACGGCACTCGGTCAACTCGAGCGTCGAGCGTCCAGAGTGCCGAGCCGTCAAAAAGCCCGCACAATCGTCTCTCGACTCGCGCGCACTGAACAGAGCACAGTGGTAGGGATACTCGACGACGACGGTGGCGGCGGCGTCGGTGGCGGCAACGACGACCACGGCGTCCTGGCCTACGGATCGGATTTTAACTCGCTCGCAGTCGCCGAACGGCGGTTTCAACTTTTACTTTCAGCTCTTACACAACGAGTGGCTGGCAAGAGCGCGCGCGCCACTGCCGTTGCTGTTTGCCGCTACCGTTTCTGCTTCTATACGCTCCTCGCCGATCCCACGATTACACAGGGTACACCGGACAGTATCAACTTTAAATACTTTCGACGGATCGATATTGTTACACGATAACTCTTACTTCCGTCACTCCTTGAACTCTCGTAACGCGACGAGCGTAACGCGTCCTCCTTTGTGATTTCAGCGCGGTTCTACGTTCCTCCTTAGAAAACGTACGCGGCCGTAATATTTCCTGAGAGCCACTCGTACGATTAACCGACACACCGTCCAGCCACTGCCGCGAAGCTAATGGCCACCGCCAACGGTTAACGGCGCCACGGGAATTCTTGGCCAAGCAAAGACAAGCCTCGCTTTCTTATTATCACCTCGACCGTAATTGTCGCAATAACGCGATCGGGGCCCGATCGTCGAGTAGGGCCCCCGGTGACGGAAACGAGAGCCAATGTCACAATAGCTCTCCCCGGGTCACTAGCACTGCCGTTCCCGTGTTGCTGCTGCCACTCACTCGGCTGAATATCACTTGTTGCTTCTGATTCGAACGGCGCGCGCGCTCCCGTTACACCTCCTCGTCCGCCATGCACTCTGGTTACCCTCGTCTGGAGGTTCTTTCTCCTCCAGCAGCTCCTTCTTTGTGACAGTCCGGATATACGCTTCCTCCACACTGACCCGACGACAGTCTTTTCCCTCTTCTTCCTTTCTCCTTGTCTCCTGCGATTTCTTACGGTTGCAGCTTTGTCGTCTCTATGGACGTACAACACCGACGGGGTCCAACGATCGTTCGACCCAACGGCCACGGAGGTGGCTACGAATCGAACTACTACGTCACGACGGGGCTCGCGGGCGCTCGGTTCGCTCGATCTCGCCGATCTACGATCCAGCAACGCGCTCGGCACTGTTACGATCCGGCGCGCCGTTTACCAGTTTCGAAACGTGCGTCAGGGTGTGCGTGCTTCCTTGCTGCCTGCCGTCCGTCTATCTCTTGGCTGAACGTGTGTACGTCGCTTCGTCCGACTGTCCTCTTAGCTTAGCACGCGAGGTAGAAGGCGCGTGCAAGGCGTCGGGGCGCACGCGCGACGCCAATTGTTTTCGGCTCCGTTGCGCTGCTCGCTCTCCCTTGCTGTCAGTGAGCCACTGCGAGGCTCGCACGAGACTTCGGCGACGCCTCGTTGCTCGCTGCTTGGCCGCTTGCGACGCTGCTCGCGACGGACGACGATTAGATTTTATTACCGATGCGACGGTGGATGGCAATGGACAGTGACGTCACAAATTACGTGACGGACGCGCGACGAACCTCCTACCGAGAAAACTGTTGATCTATATCGCGTTGACGCGATTTTAAAAACACACAGAGTTATCTGGCTGCGAGTACGGACGAAGAAAATTTTTACGATGTAAATACGACGATTCGCCGTACGGGTCAGGATAAAAATGAAGTATCCAGGGCCACGGTGTTACGCACGAGTTTCCTCGAAGGGAGTTTGCTGGCGCACTCTCTTGAGGGAGGGTGTTCGGAGAGAGGCTCTCTTCCGGTCTCCGTGGTCTGTCTCACTGTTCCCGAGCTCCGGCCTAACTTTTGCGCAAACCGAAGACTCTCGTTCTCCTCTTCATTCTACTGTTCCCCTCGCCCCCTTTTCTCTCTCTCTCTCTCTCTCTCTCTCTCTTCTACTAGCTCCGTCCCTCAATCATTGCCTCGCACCCTCTCTACTGGGCTACTAGGTAGGCAGACTGGGAACCACAGAGGGAGAGGGAGAGGGAGAGGGAGAGAGAGAGAGGCGGAGGTAGTTGCTGTTACCAGGATGGTAGTGGAACCGGCGGTAGTGGCAATGGCGCTAGTCTTGGTAGATGTACGGTTATGGTGTCAATGGTAGTGTGAGAGAAGAGGCCAGGTGGCTGGGGCACGTAGTAAGCCCTAGGTATAGGTTAACCCTTGACGCCAAAGGGTTCTTACAGGATGACACGAAAATCCCAATAGAAACGAAGGGCAAAGGGCAGCCACTCGCCAACGCTGAGACCCGTTTCGTTTTCACGAGAACTTTTAGTCTTTTCTCCTACGATTTTGCTTCTCCTCTTCTTTGACTTCCATTTCTCTCTCTCTCTCTCTCTCTCATTCATTCTCTCTAGGTCTCACAGTCACTCCCACCACTCCTACCATAATATCGTCAACTCACTCTCTCTCTCTCTCTCTCTCTCTCTCTCTCTCTCTCTCTCTCTCTCTCTCTCACTTCTTTTCCCCACTGGTGCTCTCACTATTACATTACAAATAGCTCTCTTGCCTAGACTCTCCTACCTAACGCCTCTAGGTAGAGAGGTACGCCGTCGTCTACGTGTACGTGCACGCCTATGTTAATACACAGTCTCTCTCTCTTTCTCTCTCTTTATATATATATAAGTATACACAAAGCTCGGCCACTCGGAATAGAGACGATAAGCCTCTCCCGCTCTGGCACGTTCACGAGAGCTCTCTCCCTGCCACATCTCTCTCTCTCTCTCTCTCTCCCTCCCTCCCTCCTTCCGTTCCCAACTCCATCACTCTTCCCCCGACGCTCGCTCTCTATCGCCATCCTACTTTCTCGTATCCTTCGTGCCTCGGCCGCTATCCTTGTCCCGGCAATGGTGTAATACGCGGCTCCGACGTGCCCGTGCACGTAATACGTAAGAATGAAGCGAGCGAGAGCTCTGAGCCAACTCCGAGGAAACTCTGCGTGCTCGCGAGCTACGGACGCTTAGATTGCTGCTCGGTAGGTACGGCAGATACGGCAGATACGGCAGATACGGCAGATACGGTAGGTACTGCAATCCTGGTCTCCGGCCTAACGTCGCGCCGCACTGCGCGCATGGCTCCTGCTTCGTGTATCGGGAATCGAGCTGGATGCGACTCTGTTATATTTAAAGACTTCGGCAATGCGTTTTCCCACTGTTTCCCGCTCGGCGAATCGTAGCCGCCTGCTACTTCGCTTCTGTCAGTGCGGCAAGGTGCCTTCCCAGATAACGTTTATCGACCTAGATGCCAGATCCGTACCGTTTAGTGCCAGCGGAGATCCGGTGGTGCATGCACATACATAGTTAGCTACATAGGTATATACCGGTCACGCCGGCATGGCGGCTCGGCGTCATGGCGGCCCCTCTAGGGACACTCGCTCGCGATTCCTACGTGCTCGTGTCGATGCCTATGTATATTCACGTAGATTGGCTCGATGAATTTCCCTCGAGGCTACATTTTGAAAGGAGGTTGGCGCGGAACAGCTGATGCCGAATGTGTCCGGTATCGGCAGATCCTGTGCGGATCGATACACTCTAGTTTTTTTTTAATCCTGTATATTTATGTACAGTAAATCGTAACTGTCTTGACGTGCGATTGATCAGCGGCAATGAATTATTTTACGCGGCTGATATTACGTAGGAATGACTGTAGATGTACGAGCGAGTCAAAAGTTTCATTGATCGTCCTTAGGAATCGTATCGATTTGTAGTAATACCTGATTCGTGCAGAAAAGAAGCCAGTTGTCTTACGTTCGATTGTCGTGTTACATATATAGCGATAGCTTAGCGTTAATCGATCAATTAAATCTGTTGCGATTCGATCGCGTCGTTACGTCTGTCCGTTGGCGAGAGGAAAGCGGAGAGCGTCTCGTTCCAATTTGATCCTTCGAATTTATTTATTTAGCATGGATTCACGATAAAAGTGCATCGAGAAGGCCGGATTACGCAACAGTCGAGAGGGAAGTCAGACAGAGTTTATCGTTAACGAGTCATAGGGATTTTTTTTTTTACTATTGGCGACACTCACAATCCTACGTTAACCCGGCCTTGCTCTTTTCTTTCAATAATCCCCAGTATCGCTCGAAGCTTTGCGTTATCAGTCTCTCGATTTTCTATTGTCAATTCGCAATTCGCGAATCCGCGTGGCTCGCGATACCGAGTCTTCCCTCGCGTTATCTCCCTTATCACGCTAGACATTCTTTATCGCTTGAGTCATCGTGTTTTATAATTAGAAAGTTTTCGGCTGATTACGATTCTCCGTCTGATTACGTCACGATGGATTTCGTCTGGAACCGTTCTCGTCCTCGTCACTCGCCAATCTGGTCCAGCCGCGTCCAGGTTCCTTGCGAGCGGAGGACACTGTACCCAGCATCCTGGGGGATTATTGTACGACCAACGAGGGGTGGCTGGGGGGGGGAGTTCGGAAGGGAGGGGGATTAACCTTCCGAAGAATCGAGCTTCCGCGAAGGAGATACAACTCGGATATCCAGTGATGGAAGGGGGCAGCATCCTGCGAAAGGAGCACCACGTGCCAGTTCTTGTTGAGATGCTTGTGGAATCTCAGGAGCCATTGGCTTATTCCTCGAGATTACAGGGCAGGAGGAGGTTTTATCATCTCGAGTCAGTCTCCTTCTCTCTTTCTCTCTCGTGATCATCCACTCTACCTTACCCCCCCCCCCCTCTCTCTCTCTCTCTTTCCCCCCTCGCTTTTTTACTCTCTTGCTCGTTTCTCCCAGCATCCGTCTCTTGGTCCAGCACTCGGTCTAAACTTTTCCCACAGCCACACGTACGTATGCCTGCCCGTGCCAATTCCACCCTTTCCTCCCTTTTACTCCCTTTCGCTAAGCACAAACCGGGAACCACGAGATACCGAAGATCTAGAAGATCCAGGAGATCCAGTTTGACCGAGTGCGTTAAGCGTAGGTTATATCCTTGTTGGTCTTGTTTATTTCAAAGTGGCTCGTCTTATTGCGAATCCGGTTTGCAACGCTCCGGAATGAGGAGTAGACGTCGAGCCAGAGAAGGTGGAAGAGGAGAGGAAGGTACAGCGGTTGATGCTGCTAGCTCCTGCCGCTCCTGTTGCCGATGTTGCTCCTAGTGCCTATGGGCCATGCGCCGATGCCTACGGCTAACTCAAAAGGATCAGGGGAGGGGGAAGATGGGTCCAGAGGAAAGGGATGCTGGAGCATCCTAGCAGAGTTCAGTATCATAAGGGGTGGGGTGGGGTAACATTTCTTCTTTCTCCTCTCCCCATCCTCATCTGCATCCTTTATCTCTTCTTCCATATTCCTTTCTCTGCTCCGGACCACATCAGACCCGACGATGGTCTCTTCTCTTTTCATCTCTTTTCTCCTCTTTTACTCTCTCGCTTCTCTTTGCCTCTTACGCTGATCCTCCTCCTACCGCCGCTCCGAGAATGTTACTCCACTAGAGTCCGCAGTCTCTGATGGTGATGGTAACGATGATGATGATGATGATGATGATGATGGTGGTGGTGGTGGTGGTGGTGGTGGAGGTGGTGGCTGCAAAGGAGGTGACGAAGGTGGCGGTGCTGCCCAGTTTCAAGGTTGCCTCCTCACAATTGCAACTCGCATGGCTACGCAGTACATATTAACTAGGTGCGCTCTTTCTTAGGTACGTGATTACCACTTTATATCTATATACGTATCTTGATATATATATGTATATATATACATATGTGTGTATATACCTACCACGTGCATCTCGAGTCTTACGTATACACAGAGCGGAACGCGTGAGGCTGTCAGAGTGGTCATTTTAACACGAGCGTCACGACTCGTCGGTTCCAATGCCGATTATTCCGGCGTTATACTCGAGTAATTGCTTTTTTATGGGATATACTCCGTACAGACGCGTCGAAGCTGTGTCTTATGAAAAATGGAAATGAGTGATGAACGATCTTGAGAATTTCATCTCGCCCAGTAATAACGCGAGGACTTTATGCTCGGTCGATGCCTCGACGAAGCGATTAGTCTATTAATTCTTTATTATTATCTCGAATCGATCCTTGTATACGAGTGGGGCTTGATTTCTGGGAAAAAGATCGAAGATCTCGGAAATTCATAGGTTTCCATTGAACGGGAATAACGATGGGAATTGAAGCTGCCTCGCGCTTTTACGAACTTTTCCCACTGGTCTAGCTCCTTTTTTCGATTTCAGCCACGATTCCCAAGCAGCTCTCGGATCCATCGGAAATCTTTGATTCGACTTCGGCACGCCTCGAGGAGGCAAAGTGGAGATCTGCAAGCGACTGAAAAATCGACGACGTCTCAGAACTGAGCGCAAGCTGCAAAAGTAATGGTTCGGTCTGATGTCATCCCGTAACCTTCTACTTTGCACGTACGTATGGAAGAGCCAGTGGCGCGTCTCGGCGGCTGCCCGACTGAGACTCCGAGGAAGCGAGAGTGACGTATAGGGGGACCAGTCGCTATCAAGAGAGAGAGAGAGAGAGAGAGAAATAAAAAGATCAACATAGAAAAAGACAGACTCTCTAACAGCGAGTTCGAAGTGAAATAAGCCTGTTTACAGAATTGGATGACAGATCAAAATGCATTAGTCGAGTCAGACCCAGTCTGAATGAGATCGTTATAAGTTTGCCGCGAAATTTCAAGTTTTCCCCAGGAAATATCCAAGCCTACCGGAAGTCTCTAGAATTAAATTAAAATAGAAAACAAACCTCGCAAACAACAGTCCCAATGTTCAAGTTCCCAGCTCCTTTTGCCAGGCGTTCAAGACAAAAGACCTATACACATCCAGGGTTATGCAAATTTCAGGAAACAATTATCGCGTGGATGAAAGAGAAAAAAGGAAAATGATTTTTTGAAAAAAATTTTTGCAAAATTCATTTGGACTCTGTCTTATCTCAAATGCGCTTTTGCTTCCTTGACTTCCGGTTCCCTCGAACTTTGGTAAATAATCGCTCAGTCCGTCCCGATAGGCTACGTGCCGTATTTATATATCGTACAGGAATAAACTTGGATCTTTCACCAGAGATCTATGGATCGATTCCGCGTGGAGATACGCTTCTTGGTACCGTGCAATTATTACGCAATATCGTGGCATTATGTGAGCGTTTTACATTCGATGCTTCGCACCAGCGCGGCTCTCTCAAGGTCTGCACATTGTTGTTTGTACGTCGAGTTAACGCGTCGTTGCGGACCAGGGGCGTAACCGGAGGAAATTTTCATTCTGCGGGTCGAGCGGGTGCTGCGTGTTGGGGTGGGGGGATGGGGGGGGAGAAAGGGGGAAGAAAAATGGGATGAAAAAATAAAGCGAGGAAAAGTCGGGGCGGGAGTTTTGAAATTTCTTAGCGGGAGACAACGTGGACTTTATGGCTGCTGGGAGCCTCGAGAGTGCCGGCTTGAGGACAAAGCAGCGTACGCACGTTCTGATAAGGCCTTATCGTGTGAAAGCACTGTGGCCTACTTACGCTTTATGCTAGTTACCCGTAGACGCATGCGAGGTTTCTGGAATAGGATCCATGCTCGAACATATGTGGACCGTATGTGATGGGCTATATATAGACTATACATACAGGGTATCTACTGTATCATCGTTCGGTTAGAATTGTAAAATAATTTTTTTTTAACATTCGATGATTATGAAAATACAGATCTTGGTGCGGGGGAAAATTTAAGATGTGAAGATGATACGTGGACCGTGTGGGAGTCTGTGTTTATCAATTTTGTAGAATTTAAAAAAAATTTTTCATTGAAAAATTCTAGGGTATTGGCGTGGAAGTAGGAGATAAGTAATCGGTAGGGATAGGAATGTTACGCTGCGATTGAGTAACGGACCTTGACTTTTTACATGGTAAATGCTTGATAATCTAATTAAACAGACTCTGTAACTTCCTGATGTTATTTATTTCGCTTTGTATAATCTCATCGTAAGTTTTACTTTTTATTGTCCTATTTATAACGTTAGGCGATATCGAAGAGCCGCCACAGTCAGCGACTCATAAATCACCGATCGTTTGGCTAATGTCACGTCCTGTTATTTTATTAAGCCGAATGTGCACATGGATCACTGGGTAGATATTTCTTTTTCGACTGGCTTTAGCAGTCACTATCAATCGGATTTTCACTGAGATAAGGATGTTTGGGGATATTTAATCCATCGATAAGAATTGATAACGTTCATTATCGTAACGATAAGTGTGCTCGATTTTGCGAGTTTTTACTTTTTATCTTATTTATTAATTAGCCCCTTTTAAAGTGTAATTGACTTAAGCACGACAGCCCTTATCAACCCTTTCATTAAAACCCACCCTAACCCTACCTGCGCGCACGCCAATACGATATACCCTGTAGTCAAAATTTTCATTGACACGTTACTTTCGGAAGCTTTTGGGTTTTAAGAAAAGTTATGATAATTGTACGAGAATATATCGATAACAATAAAATTTATTTACCTAAATTTTCAAAAATTTTTCTAATCAACTATCTGCGCGATTCGTGGGTATCCGTACGCGTAAGTGGCAACGTAAGCGCCTCGTATCCCTACTAGGTATAAGTGAATTGCGTAATTGGGTCACCATAAATTGAACGCTGAGTCTTCTAGAGAAAATTTGAGTCTGTCTCGTTTTGGAGGTAATCTGGCGTAACACTGATAAGACAAGTAGATGCGTATCGTAGTATTGTTTGACTTTTCAAGGTATTATTGGGAAATATATTTTTTCCTTCTGTTTATCTTTCGAAAAAAACGTCTTACGTTTGATAAAAAAATCAATTTACGTGTCACACGAAGATTGAAAATTTGAAAAGTTTTTGACAATCGAGCTCGAGCTTTTGATAATTTTTTTACAAATTTTCCATATTCTCACTACACTCGTGGCGGCGTAAGATTTTCCAGCAAGATATTCAGATTCTGTTTGCACAGGTGTAAGCGTGGTAATAGGAGCAAAATTGAATAAGGCTACTAGGACGGAATTTTAATTTTACCTATTTATACGAATTTTTGAATTTTAGAACAGAATACACTTTATGGCTGATGCTGCTATCAATCACATCCCTGAGTCACTTGTGGACTTTAGTACGGCTCACGTGAAATTCTTAAACAAAGTGATATCGTTTCCAATTTTTTTTTACAACAAGGACTCACGCCCTTTTTCACTCTAGCACCTACTCTATCGTTAATTCGTGATGGGCAAGCAACCAGAAGGCTCTTGAGTAATTTTGAGATGAGATTCGCGTACGGCCCTAGTTTTTTAAATTCAGTAGAATTTATGACCCTCCTGAGATTTCCCAACCTTCTGCAACCTTCGTCAGGGAAGGTGGGAGGCACAGGGGGTGTGTTCTCTATCCCGGCCTTGCGTCGCGACGTCCACGTAAAAGCGTAGCCGTCCATCGGCTCTTACGCCGTCTACCCGTTCATAGGAAAAGGACAGCCTCGCTTGACTCTATCGTGAAAGTCCTAGAGAAGGTGATAGACGCAATCAGTTGAAAACCAACTGATTGCGATTTCGATAGATTGCGTTTGGTGAGGACGTCGACGGCTTTCGCTCAGACTTCGAAGGCGATTGGACGCGGTAAAAAGGGCGTCGCGACGTGCCGCCACGGCGTTCCTGATAGCATTAAAGTTTCGCCTTGAACGCGCAGATAGGAGAAACGAAGCAAAGATACGAGAACCATCTGAGACTGAAATGCCGTAAAACGTAACCTCGGCCAACTTAGACATGGTCATAGAGCCAGTGCTGGTCGATGGAAATCCACTCTCTCTATCTCTCTCTCTCTCTCTCTCTCTCACTCTCGTAGGAGAAGGAAAAAGAGATAAGAGAGAAAATGCCAATCGTCACGTGTATCGGTATGAAAAAAGTTACTACCGAATCGCTTAGATAAAAAATAAAATTACAGTACACACGCGTTACGGGATCGATAAAGCACAGCGAGAGTTTAAATTATTTTTCATGGGAAAGGACCAGGAATCGAAACTCCCTGTAAAATTCCCATAAATAAAATTGCCTGCAAAAAGTTTGCCAGGCAACGTTTAGCCCATATACAGTTGGACCTTGAGAAAATTGAAGTAAAATTTCGTACCCCTTAACTTTATACCTTTATTACTTTTCCTTTCATCTCGTTCATTTTTTTTTGTTTCTTCCAATCCTCGCGTTCCCGGAAAAATAGAAAAATCTGGTCAACCCTTTTTTTTCTTCACCGGGTCAGGATTAGCGCTCTCGAAGGACACTGCCGCTGCAGTCAGTAAGTATTATGACTTTACGAGTCTTTATTACGGCACAGTCCATCCTACCTCGTAGTCCATCCTGCCCGTAAAGGACTTATGTATACCCGTACAAATTATACGGCCAGTTACCATGCACAATGACGAGATTATGAGTTTTTACACAATCCTTTCGGAACTTTTTCTTTCTCTTCTTCTTCTTCCTCCTTTGTTCTTTTTTTTTTCTCTTACTCCTCGGCATTCCGTTTCCCCTGCCTCTTCCTTGCGTACGGTACTGGCTACAGAGCCCGGTTGCCATAGCGCTCGTAGGATATTGCCCAAGATGAAGGTTGCTCAATTTTTTTTTTCCCCAGACCCTCCGCAAGAGTAAAAGGGGGAGACTTTTCTGCTGCCGCAATATTTCCAAAGAGAGACGGCTCTCTCTCTCTCTCTCTCTCTCTCTCTGACTATTTCTATACTCGCTTCATCTTTCTCCCGTCTTCTCGCTCTTGGAACTCATTTTTTTTTTTCTTTCCCTACCGCGTTCTCCTCTCGCCTCGCGTCTCCCCGTCCTGAGCTCGGCTCTTTTTTCTTTTCACCATTCGCCTCGTTCACCATCCATCGAGGCAAGGATCGCGCGGCCGCGCGTTTCTCTTATCCTTGAGCGCAGGGATTAGAAATTGGCCTTCGACGTTACGATCCGCCAAAGGCACGTCAAAGCCGAGTAAATGGAAAAGCATGCAAGAGGGATAGAGAGAGAGAGAGAGAGAGAGAGAGAGAGAGAGAGAGAGAGAGAGAGATCAGGGCCGTAGTCAAAAGGGACCCAACGATCATCCTTGAGAGTAATTTTAGAATTTCGAAAACCTCCCTTCGACATTCTCCCAATAAACGCGAGGACCTTTTCACTTGGCTACACATTTTTCATCCCTTGTTATTGTTCCTCCATTGCTTCTTCTCTTTTTCACCCATTCTCGCACCCTCGTTATCCTCAATACCGGGCGGTCCAATTTCCCGTCCGAAGGAACAAGGTCCTTTCACACCGGAATGCCAGAAGCAGTCACGCTCCCACCGAACTCAATCTATTTGTAATCTCGCCTCGGGGAGAAATGGGAGCAAGGTCCGGAGAGTTAGGAAGAGGCTGCTAAGATGCAATAGATGGCTCTTGGCCAAGCGTTGGCTAAGTAACGCGAACTTAAGTAGGAAAATAGATCAGCTCTTTGAGGTCGCGCCAAAACAAGACTCTGCGTCCCTTTTTCTATCCGGGAAGTCGCTATACGTTTCTCTCTCTCTCTCTCTCTCGCTCTAGTTCTACTTTTCCCCCGGAGAGAAGGACAGGACAAAGATCCCCAAAAAATCCCAATTTTTGGCAATACTGGAAAATCCATCTTCACATTTTTCAGGTCGCAGCTTCCGTTCCTACCTCATCGTCCCCCTTTCTCAAGGTCATAAATTCCATCCCCTTCCCCTCCTCCTCCTCCTCCCCCTCCCCCTTTTCAGACTCACCACCTCGATTCCCATCGCACCCGCATTCGCTCTTGAAGAAGCTTCAACGAGATCCAACGACTACCACTACCACGAGGAGGTTGCCCAGCCTGCGCCGGTCTCTCGGTTGGTTAACAACGTTTGGTTACTTTACTTTCGATTTCATTTCGTCGGCGCTCGCTCAGCATTATGTAACGCAAAGCCGACACAGCCGTGTCGAAATAATAGTGGCCACTCTTATTATGTACCTTGCCTGCTCGTTCCCCTGCCCTTTGGTATTCCGAGGAGGCACCGTTCACGGCTGCCAACAGAACGTACGCAAAATCCTCTATCTTACGTCTATCACCTTATCAACTGGAACTAGATACCAGCCTACGAGCCCACGCAGATCGAATACATAAAAGTTCATTATCAATATCACTATATATATACATTTACCAGAATCGTACAGGGTGACTGTCAAATTTCACCAGTGGCCCCTGTACGAATTATGCACCTGACTCTTTGGACTTTTGTCGACAATTTCCCGACTCTTTTTGTCACACTCGTTTCTAATACATTTTTTAAAATTGCTTTTACGTACAATAAATATTTAGTCGCTCCGTCGATCGATGCTTTTCGCCAGTCACGTGCGTATTCCAAACGGACGGTTAATTCATATTGAAAATCACTCGTTTCCTATGTTATCGTGACAAGAGGGATTCTTACTCTTTTATCATTCGCCTCCCACATATCGCACGCGTGTCGCAATGGCCCTGCTCTCTGCAGTCTCTGACGCAACGTGCCGACTCGCGAGTGCGTGTGCTTTTCACACGAATATTTCTGCCACTGACGGTCCTAACAGTCCTGAAAGTCCTCGCTCAGTCCTCGGGAAACTTCAGGGACCTCCGAGTCCTCGGGATGAGCCTCAGCGAGGCGCAATGGGCGACACACGCACGGGCACGCACTCTCACGCATGTCCACCAGCTGGCCCGATACAACGAGCGCCAGCAACACGCACGTGCCCACGCACTCACACGCTCACGTATTTATAGAAGAAGGCCGCGAAGAAAGCGAGTGACCCGATTTTTTCGACGTCTCCGCGCCTGACCTATTTACACTTGCGAGCCACGATAACATTGCACAAACGCACAAACGCACAAACGCACCAGCGCTAACGACTCGCGGATTCCTATTGGCTGCTCCTCCTCTTTCTCCACACGTCACTACACATTTGTGTGTCTCTTACGTGCTTCCTTAGGCCGTTCGATTTACTATTCGAACGTCTGCTATGGATATACGTATCGTAGTCACGGCTGATTAGCTTCGTCCTCTATGGTTCAAAATATCGATACAGGCTTTCTAAGAGTATCGCTCGATAAAGTCGATAAGATTATCGATCTCGAGAACTCGTTGTTTTTCGATCGTTATTTCGGCTTTTTTTGGTCAAGACCTCATAGGATTAAGAAATTTTGAAAAAAAAGAATTGAAAGGAAAAAAATCCAGATTTCTTCTAGGATAGCTGCGAGGACTTGTTCGGTGGTCCGTTTCGTTGTACCAATTTCTACCCTTCCATTTGGAAGGTGCACTCTGTGCCGAATGGGACCCACAATGAGTTTCTATTACCGTGCAATAAATTCGCAGGTAACCTGACGTGTCTGCAAACACTGCAATAGAGGATGGACCCGTTCCACTGACCTTGTTTGCGAAAACGTCGCATCGTCCAAAGGCAAAATTTGCAAGCGTGCCGAGAGCCTAACGATCGGGCGTCTTCCGTTGCTTCCAACGGGCGTCGCCAAAATGTGAACTGGCCCTTTTGCCAATAATAGACCAAAGTCCCTCGTAAATCAGCAGCGCGTGGCTCTTTGCAGTTCTGACAATGAATTTCGCACGGATCGACAGACTCAAACACGTTCCACGAGCAAGCAACGAGTACTCAGGTGCGCTGCTACCTGAGGAAATTTTCAAAATTTTTTTTTTCCCCCTTATCCATCCCTCCCTACATACCAAAAATAAATATTCGCATATTCCCGTGTCCGATTCGGCGATCGATCGCGATCCATAAATCTACCGGGTCATCGAGGTCTTCCCTGAGGATCGATCGTTATCGGGAAATCGTTCTGGCTATTTATAATCCTAAAAGACATTCGAGAGGGACAGTCAGCCGAGTAAGTAAGCGAGAGTGAGTAAGCAAGGCGAGCAAGCAGGCGACGAGCGGAGTCGTACATTTCCCAGGCAGTGCGGCAGCTTTCTTCTGACATAACCGAACGAAGGCGCGGGCCGCCGTTATGCAATTCGAAAGTGCTCGCCTTACTTTACGTATCGCGAAGGTACCTACGAGAGTGCAGACCGCCATTGGCATTACTGAAACCTCAAGATCCTCTTCAGGCTCGTACGAGCAAATATTGGTACACGTACCGCCATGTTAAGTTGCACAACCGATAAGGCCCAAAATAATAAATACACCTTTGGTAACGATCGAACGAAAGGTCCGTACTGGCCCAAAAACCAGACCGTCGCGTATAACAAGCTGATCTACAGAGTCCTATCCGTGACCTTTTTGAGAAAGGCTGCTGGGACGAAAAAAACAAAAAAATGGCTCGAACGCGGATTCTACCGCGCTGGTTGCGCAACGCTTACGTCCGCGTTACCAGTGTCAACTAATATATTAAACAGCCAAACCAAATATATGCTCGTATAAATTCTAATGGAATATTTATATTAACGTAATACGACTATGGCGTCTCGCTATATATATATACACACGTACACTCTACCCATATTAATAGTGTGAAAAGCAATGCCGGCACTTCTCTCACATGCGTGACGGTGAAAGTGAACAGTGCTTTCCCCCATAAGTGTGGCTCGCGCCACCCCCACCCCACAGGTCTCCTTTAAACGCAAGCATTACGGGGTTATGTCATAGCGGACTATGCATACGAGAGTGTACGTGTATATATTACATATATATGTATACAAAGACCATACACGTTCTCGCACAGCCTTTCCCCTTGGCGAACGAGAAGACAGGATGGTCCATCCAGAGAGGAACAGTAGGTCGAGCTCGGACTTAATTAAAAAAAACAGTAATTTAAGGTGAGTTTTCATGGGTCATGGAAAATATAATTTCACTCGTTCCAATAGCTTTCGGCGGAACGAGGAAAGGATGATCAATTGAACGTCAATTTCTCCAGTTTCACTTTCACCGGGAGACTTTTGGGGGCCCGTAGCCCATATTACCACCCGTACGTAATACACGCGTGCGGTGAGAGCAGTCGGCGATACCGTAAGGCCCATTTTGGCTAACGGCGGCGACTGGTGCCGATTCGAGCGACTCTCCTCCTTTAAAATCCCAGACTCAATTTCTCTGGCAGCCAGCCGAGGACCGTAATGGCCGCCACGGGATTCGACGCAGCCTTTGGTTTCGTGTGTTTTCGCCGGCTAATAGTCTCGGCAGTTGGTACAGTTGGAATATGGGTAGTAGGAACAACGGTGGTAGTAGGGAGCTCGAAGCTGAATATTAGGCAATCTAACGCGTCCAAGGCTAGCCGAGCCTTGAGCCGCCTTTCCAAGTGTTTCACTGACTCGCCGCTGCGCGACTAGACGCTAGATTCACCTAGAGTCTCTTTTGCTATCGAGCTATGAGATTTCTACCCCCCGCCCTCCTCCCCTCCCACCGTACCATCGCCGACGTGAAAACACGAACGCACCGATACACGAGCGTAATCTCTATTCCTTTCCCCCCCTCTCGCCCCCACCCCTCCCCCGCGCCATCCGTCTATTCGTCTCTCTATTACCTCATAGTCGGCGCAACGGAACGATAATAGGCACGCTTAATGCCCGATCGGGAACGTCGAGATTTTTCTTTGTCGTTTATTTTTAGACTCGCCTTTAGGCTCCCACGAAAATAAATTCGCGCGAATTTTTCATAGTCAACAATAATTTCGCTGGCTGCTCGCACCCTCGGGATTCCGTATATTTTTAACAATTTTTGTGGGCTATTACGAATGACTTTTTTTTATTTTTATTTTTTTCCTCTTACCTTAGACCCTACCTCTTCTTGGCACATCCACTGTCTCCGGACGTCCGTGTTACGTAAGTCGCCACTTTCGTCCATTGAGAATCCGCTCGGCCGAGTCGACGAGCTCACGAATCTCGGGGGCTGGCGAACGCGTGACGGTATTTCGCGAATGATCATTAATAATAATGAATCGTGGGAATCGAAGTGACGTTTCGATGGAATCGCGTAAGGTAATCTCGAAGAAAGTATCGGCCACGGGTATTGGCAAGTGAGCGTACAGTGAGGCCCATTGTCAGGCCCATTCGGGCCGAATTATTGTCAGACTTGCCAAGTAACGCTGGTAGGTAACCAGTACGCGGCAACAACGAGTCACCTGCCGGATCGATTTCGCTACATAGAAACGTACTCGTAGATCTACAGAAGTCAAGGTCCCTCGGTCTGATCCCGGGAATACCTGTAGGATACGTATACGTATCTGTCTCAATTGTCGGAGAGAAGGAAAGAAAAAAAAAAAGAAAAAATTATTCCGTCCAGATCCAGCGGCGGGGCCCGTCCGTCCGGTGGTATTCAGGCCCCCCCCCCCCCCGCTCGCGCCTCTTCGGACGATGACTAGAGAATTACGAAAAATCGAGAGGCGTTCAAGGTCCCGCTCGATAAAAAAGCTTCCCCATATTGTAACGTTACGTCCAAAGAGCATCGAGTCGGTCGTCGTCGCGATTGCGAACCGGCTTGAAATAGAAATGGCGTTTCGCCTTCTATTCCAATAAGAGATAGAAAACTCGGTTGGGCCATTGCTGGTTCCTCGATAATAATAACAACGATCCCCGGAGTCAAGGTCTCCGCCACATCTGTCCCCGGGTATCGAGTCACCCATTTACACAATAATAATGATACTCCTCACACGTCCAAAATCATACGTGTTACACACGTGAACCCCGTACCTACGAGACGGGGTATAAGGAGGATCTGAAAAAAAAAACAAGAATAAGGCGAGTACGCAACGTTTTGAACCGGTGTCGGAGGTCTCTCGGGCCCCCTTCGGCCGCCCCGTTTGGGCCTCACGTGAGACACCTCCCCTTCCTCACCTCGCCACGCCGTGTTTAACGCTTCGTAACAATGCTCAACTTTCTCCGTCACTTTCGTTTTCGTTGGTCGGCTGGTTCGCCGGTTCTCCGTTCTCGCCTCTTGTTTCTCCTGGCTGTTAGATTGGGAAATAGTGCGTACCTCCTACCACGCCGGGCATTCTAGCGATTTTAGAAAGGGCCTTACAGTGCCCCCTCCACTCTTGCCCCTGCCCCACCACCTACTCCCACCGGCCTTCCTCACTCTCTATCCAATATGCCTATCTACTTATCCAGCCGGGTCGAGAGGTTCGACCTCCCCTCTGCCCAACGTAAACGTTACACGTACTGGGCCCCAAATAGGGCCCCGCCCGCTCGCCGCGACATTCGCGAGATCCTATCGAAATTAAGAATTGCCGATGTCGATCCGGGGCCAGTGCCGTTTCGGTACAGTCAGCTCAAAAAAGTAGGGTCCCCTTTTTGGCTGTCGTGTACCAACTTTCCCACGATGAAATTTCTAATGCTCTTAGGCACACAGGCTGTCCGGCGCAACGAAATCGATGGTCGTTTATATTACGAGAGTCTTACGGGCTATTCGGACGAATCTTCTTTTCAACACGTATACTTTATTTTCCATTGAAAAATAATGCCGTTACATATCGTTATAGGAAATAATAGAATCTGCACAAATCAACTCGCTCGGCCATCACCACTGTTATTCGCTATAGGTATTTACAATGAGATAAGGATTTTCTTTCGGGGATAGGAAAAAACGTTTAATCATCACAGGATGGGAACTATCGTTAGGTTAGGTTAGGTTAGGCTTCGTTTAAATATGAATTATTAATCTCGCCGATCTCTATCGCGTCTTTGAATTATTAATTCCGCCGCTGGTATTCTTGCTGAGGATTGGGACTTGGCTGGTGATATCATTGTCATCGGATAGATGGTGTAATAGCGACAGCGAAAAAAGTGTGTAGCGCTGGTCTACCCTGTTCCTCCATAAAACATTCAGGAATATAGTAGATACGTTAAATTCGAATATAAATAAATAAATTAATACGTTATAGTAAATAGTAGTAGTAGCTTTAGATTAGTAGTACAGCAATGGTACGAGTAGTAGTAATAGTAGTAGTAGTCGTAACAGCAGTAGTAGTAGTGTCGTAATAGTAGGTAATATTTAGATGGCCTTTCATACTAGTCACTATTAATTGTAATTCTGATCAGGGTATTTCGGCCGGATTTACAACGATGGTTGGATGGACGTAAAAGGTGAGTCGGAGAAAGACTTAGAGAAAGTAAATATAGAAAATAGAGAATTAACATAGGACGGGATAAACATTTTTTTTTTTTTATATTAATTCGAACTTAATTAATTGATGATTCGATTAGGATAAAATTATTTGGAGAGAGAGTGAGAGAGGGGGAAAGGGGAAGAGAAAGGGTCTCGTTGGAAGGAAACATGCGACATTTAAACATCGAGTACATTTAAAAATGAGCTCATTCCTCGAAGGGACCTGTAGGAAGAATCAGACTTTCACTGTACACACCAGTAGAGTGTATATGCAGAATGCAGAGTCCAAGGTGCAGGATGCAGCTGAGTGAATTTTTTGAATAAGTCGAGAATATCGAAGAATTACGGCTTAGAGTTACAAGAATGTGGAAAGTGGAATTTATATAATTTCTGTATATCTCCAGAATCCGGCCGCCCGTTTGCCTGACTTTCTCTAAAAGCGTTCAAATCCAATGTAAAGTTACATTGAATTTTTATCAATTTACATTTGGACTCCTGGACGCTTCTGTCGCGTCGTCGCTGCGTGACCGGTTGCCGTTCGGCAGGCGCTGGCGCGTCCGATGTGTCCGGTAGCTTACAATTAGCCACTTGTTTAATGAAAAAGAGAGCAGGGATCCTTTCGAAGGAAGAAAGTTGTGCAACAGGGCGGCCGTTGTCAATTCCAAGTCGTTTGATTCCTATCAGACTTTTGTGTTCGATTTGATTAGGCAGTGACCTTTGGGTTACATCGGTTTACTTTCAAAGTTTAAGTTCATCCTAGGGATTCTTACGTATATATACGAGTATCACTCTTTTCGTTATTCCGAGCACGGGTTCCCAATTTTTCTTGGCTTCCGGTTCTCCACCCCCACTACTTCTTCTTATACTTATACTCTTCAATTTTGCTTTACCCTTTCTTTTTCTTCGTCCTGCGTCGCATCTTTTTTTATTTTTTTATTATTATTATTTTATACCTCATCTCGATCGTCTTCAGCCACTCTCTCGTTTTTTTGGACCCTGACACGTTTTACCTTTCTGAACTTTTTCTTTTTTTTTCTGCCCTCTCGTGCATGGGCTCATACGTCAATGGAATTGGTTACAATCCCAAATTGCCGAGAACCACTCAGGCAGTTTTTCAGTAGAGAATTTTAGGTAATTCGTGGCTCAAAGGGATTTCAGATAAAACCACCAAGAGCGTCATGAAACTCCTGCAGATAGGCCAATAGTTGGGGCATGGTGGGTCTGTCTTTGGCAAGGCCCAACCAGCAGACCGCCATTACAGCGAAGAGTTCATCGGGACATGGTCTAGGTTGCGCCAGTCTGTAACCATCTCGTAGACAGGCTGTCATCTCGAATGGGTCGACCTCTAGGTAAGGTTGCTGTCCCAGCGTAGCCAATTCCCACAGGAAGACACCAAAGGACCACTGGGTACAAAGACAAAGATTGTTCGTGAGTCGGTACGTGGTCCAGGATGAAATATGAAAATTAAAAAATATGATCTGATAATTTACCACGTCTGTCGCTGTGCTAAATTGATTAATCTGAAGACTCTCCAGGGCCATCCAGCGTATGGGACGGTTCTCATTGTCTCCCAGACAATGGTAATCCTGCGGGAACAGATCTCTGGCCAGCGCAGCATCCGCCAATCTCACGCGATGTCCAGCAGGTTCTATTAAACAGTTCCTGGTGGCGATGTCCCTGGACAGAAAAATTATTTTTATTCCATGATAAAATTTTTTTAAAAAAGATCAACGACTTCAAGATGATGCATCACCTGTGCAGCAGACCACGACCGTGCAGAAAGGCCCCAGCTCTGGCGACCTGAGCAGCCACGTGGACCAGGTCCCTGGTACCAGGATGATGGTTTCCGTCGGTCAGGTAGAGCTTCAGATTCAATTCGGTGGGACTGCTCGTGTAGGCCAAGAGTGGGCAAGGCCCATCCAGACAGGCAGCGGCAAGAGACGCGACGTTCCCGTGGACCAGTCCAGCCAACTGAGACCCTTCCACCACGAGCAAAGACGCCTGGTAGGCCGAGGCCACTTCTGCAAATTCCATTTATCCCCATTAGTCATTTTTGTTCCACGTGCCTCTTTGCGCTACGCTCGACCCGACTGCGGTTAGGTGCTTCCTGTTTTACCTCGAGTGGATAAATCCCACGGTATGACCGCGCGTCGATACTCCAGTCCGTTTCAGAAATTTGTATTACTTTCACTATATGCTCGTGCCTCGCACGCTTATCAGTCCAAACAGGGCCCATTTTTTTTGAACTTTCAAAATTCGTACGACTGAGCTTGCTCGCGTAACAAGGACTCACCCGTGACTGTCTTGATGATGACTTCCTGTTCGTGACCAGCAAGCTCCAAAGTGCCCTTGTAGACGCGTCCAAAGGTCCCTTCCTGTATGTGGTCCCGGCAATACAGGGCCGACCTCGAAACTGCCAGGGCCCTTGCCTTCTCGCAGGGGTCTGTGGCCTAGAGTCAATCAAGGGGAAGGCTTGAGGTCGCGCGCGCTGATTAATTGCGTCTTCGGGAGAGCTCTCGAGAAGGGAGGATTCTAATAAAAAGTAGTATTCCAATATACTGGCAAATTTGTTCTTGCCCGACTTAACCCAAAGAATTGATACCGAGGCGCCTTTCGGAACACGCGGGAGGGACGCCGGGCGTCCTTACGCCCAAGTAATTCAAGAGAGTCGTTACTGTCAGTAGAAATAAATGGGATCCGAGAAAGGGCCCCAAGGTAGGTTAGGCACAAGAAAGACAGCAGCGATGTGTAAAAGGGTTAAAGGGCAGCAAAGGACGAAATTCGCCTTTGTGAGTAAAGTCTGCCACGCGGCGCCAACAGTCCGCGTCCCTCTTTGTTTGAGGCTGAATTGGTATTGGCATTGGCTTCGGTCGGAATGGCGAGAGGTAAAAAGAAGGGTAGGAAAGGCTCGTAGGATAGACGGAGGAGGGTGGCTGTACGTATAGGTGGTTAGGCAGGGGGGAAGGGGTGCGAAGTCCGGGCTATTCATTAATTTCAATTTTACGGAGTTTTGCCTTCGCTCCCGGCAACAACCCTTTATATCGTGGCTACCCCATTTGCGCATACGCCCCTGTCTGCGCTTTTCGCAACTGTGCGCGTACGTGGCCACGCACTCACGCATGCACCTGATGCTCCGCTGCTGCCATGCTGACGCGTACTCAAAATTAAAGGAAAAACGCAACCGTAAATGGTACAGCGTGAGCACGTTTTTGCGACCGCCAACAATAAGGCTGTGTAGAATTTGGTACGGTAGTGCGGAAAATTGCGTTGCTTTTGTTTTTTTTTTTTTTTTTTTTTTTCATGTTTGTACGATACACGAAAAAACAGCTTGTTCGTCGGAATATGAGATACGGGTTTATTTGTTTGTCTGTTTACCCTTTCAGGAACGGGAGTATTCGAGTGTTTACCTGTGTCGGGAATCCGTAAGCTGCTTAACAAGGAAAATTTGAATTTTTTTCTATAAAACGGATGAGGGTAAAGAATATATGAAAAAGGGTATTAAAGCGCAATCACAGACGCCGTTACGGTCAGTTTTTGTGGGAGGAGGAATTAATTGAAATTCGAAAAGGACAATTTATAGCGTCCGACATTGGAATCGGAATGGGAATTAAAATTATTTACGTTAATGGGGTAAAATGCAAATTTGCTAACTCCGGGGCTTATCACGGCAGCCCTCTAATTATCATAGGCTCTTGTTAACGTAACCATTCGTGTAACCGTGTAGCTCGTGAAAACGCAGGACGAGGGGAGGTGAACCACGGATGATTTTGAACGAGCTCTTGTAACCTTCGAAATGCTCGATCGACCTTATCACTTATAAAAAAATCTAATCACTGCTGGAATAAAGGAAAAAATATTTCTCCCATTCGTTAAATTCTCGAAAAACAATTTGGAAGATTTTTTTCGAGATTACTCGCAAAGGCCGTATCCTCCCCCTCGTGTCCCACCCTCACAGGGGTGTAATGGGTTTGACAATGGATCTCAAGCGTATCATTTTACAGGGTAAGATTCCCTTGTAAGGGTTGTTGGTGTCTTGTAGGCTCTAAGGTAGTCCAGGTTACCCAGGAGGGGGTGGGAGGGGGGGTGGCCAGACAGTGACTAGGGTGTCGGAGGTACGGAGGCACAAAGGTATAGGCAGAGGAGAGGAGTCCCAGCCAGGGGATGATTTTCCTGGAGGGGAGGGAGCTTTTGAGAGCAGGGCCAAACTAAGGGCTGAAGACTGAGGGTTGAGACTCCCGGCTCGAGGGATACGCGTATCCCCGGTAAATTGATCCAAGATCAAAGCCGAAACAATCACAGGACCCTCTCGGCCTCCTCCCTACTCTCCGACCTGGTGCTCCAGCCCCTCGGTGTTCCGGCCCTGAGGATCTAGGGGTGGAACGAGAGAGAGGTAACCGCGTGTGTAACCTCCCATCGAAAGCATCACCTCCCTTACCCTCCTGCGTATTTTTCCCTCGCTCTCTCTCTCTCACCCTCTGGCCACGCACCCTTGGGAATGGCCCAGTCCCTATTTTTCGAGAATTAATAAATTCTCTTCCTTAATGCCGGTCCTACCCCGATACAGAATTGGTCCTTCCCGACGCAATTCTGTTCGCTGAATCGTTCAATTTTTTTTTTTGGTTTTCTGAAAAAAAATAAACGACGACCTTTGCTGGGGTGCATCCTTGGAGCGATATGGATCGTCCACTTCTTGTCTCGTCGTATCTCTACAACCCTCTTTGGTCAGGGGTTGTTCGCCTGAGCACGTGGCCCACCCGAAAAAAAAGTCTCTGTTTTACTTTGGGCCTATGCATGTGCGAGTGTGTGTGGGTGAGTACTCCTATGGGGACGATGGTTGGAACGGGTGACGTACAGAGTAGGAAGAGCTGGTAAGGTAGAAATTGACGTTGGTATTCGTGCCGATGGCAATGGGGGCAATGGGGGTAGTGGGGGCAGTGGGGGCAGGGGTGGGTGGTACCGGAGGTAGAAAATAGGGGATGAAACCCCAGAGCCGTGGAAAGTTGTCAGTAGAAAGCAGTTCGCTCGACCACAAACTCGATAAACTTTGAGCGCACGGTCCGCAAATGTACAAACCAGAAGAGGGGACATTCGACTTATCTCGCACCACTTCCGCTTCCGGTTGCGTACAGACCGAGAATAAAGGAGTAGACGAAGGTGAAAGATAGGAGGCTGACTGAAGGTGGCGAAGGAAGGAAGGCGAGAGAGCAAAGTGATGCAGGCAGGACAAGTGTCTCTGAGAAAATCGGATTTTCCGCAAGGAAAAAGACTCCGGGCGAAAAGCGTTTCCAACGGACCGCCGTAAAATTAAAGCTTCTCGCGTAATTCTCGCTCACCTGACTGAGATGCGTTACGTGACTGGCCGCGTAATAACTGGCTCGTGAACCGCAGGGTCTGGCGTACAGTGGCTCCAGGTCGGCGATGGTCGCGTAACTTCCGGAGTTGGCGCTGCCCGGACGTGGATCCACTCTGACGAGAACGGAACTTCCGGCGAGTCCGCCAGTTCCGGCAGCCGAGTAACTGCAGCAGGGTAAGGTCTTCCTGCAAGAGTCCAAAAAGAAAATTTTAAACCCCCTCAACTTTCGTCACTGTCCGTCTCTCCCCTGCCAAGAGGGTACCCTTAGAAGTTTCAAAATTTCTAAAATCAATCCAAAATCATTAAACAGGAAGTTTACGTAATTTCGGAAAGTCGACCTCGACCGTCCCGTCACGGACGTCCTCGGGATTCCCCCGAAAAGACACGAAGCTCGTAAACGTCTTTGAGCCATCGTGACTTCCTAGACGACCAGTTTCCTCCGAGACAGGGTGAAGGGTGCGGTTAGTCAGCCTGATATAAAAGTCCGTTTCTTGGGGTTGAACTAAAAGATTTTGAAGTAAGGGCGAGTAAGAGGTAAGGGGAATCCCCGTTTGCCTTGTGCTATTAGGCCGAAGAGCCTCAAAGAGCTAATATGTCCTGGAAGAGACAATTGCGCGATCCCCAGGAGCGTAGGGGGAGCCACCCCAGTCTGAGCCAGCCCTCTTATCCTTATCCTTATATCCTACAGGACTATTACCCCTCGAGAAAAATCCTCGAGCAGCACCGAGAGACTGCGTTGCCTATCGGCGTCCCGACGCTCGAGTGGGGCGTCTCTCTCGCTGGAGCAAAGAAGAAGCCGGTAACAAAATGTCGGGGGCCGCGCCGAGCGACCGACAGATCACCAGGCTTATTGAAAGGATATTTCATTCGGATGAGGTCCTATCCCGCTTATCCCACGAATTTCCCGCGGGTGTCCCGGAAAAATCTGCCTTTTTCCTCGAAGACCGTCATCCCCTTCCAACTTGACGCACACGTATATATATATATATTCCCATCGACATTACCATCACCTACCACCTAACCACTCTTTGCTTCCCATACGATTCTCCCCTTTTTCCCATATTTTTTTTCTCCTCTCTCTTTTCATAGCTTCCCTTTCCGATTGATTTTCAACGCCACCACGGATTTACAAAGAGACCGCCAAGATTCCTGTATTTTACCAAGAAACTCTCTCGGCTGCTATTTCATCCGGTCTGGCTGCCCCATGACTTTCTCGACTTTCTTTCTACGTATCCCATCGCTATCGAGAACAGGAGAAAGAAAAAGTAAAGGTTTTCTTAAGAGAAAATAATTTGGTCTTTTTTTTACTTTATTATTTTCCCTTTTTTTTACCTATATATTTTTTATTTCAGTCTCTCATCGTATATATATATATATATATATATATATATATATATATATATATATATATGGAACTGTAGACTTACTGCGATTCCTGCACTCGAGCCTTGCTATTGCGAATGTACAAAGCGCTGGCGACACTTCCCACGACCAATATCAAGGCGCATGCACAAGTGGCTGCCACGTAAAGTGCTCCGGCGCCATTCACAAGGGGTCCAGCTTCCAGCTTCACGGAATCATTTCTGGGCGGTGTTTCCACTCCTGTAACAATAACGGAATTACATGTCAAGAATCTCCTGCCGGGTACAAAGTGCAAGTAAAATGCAAAGGGTCACCCTCCGTCGATTGCATTATCTAAAAAGGAACATGAAAGTCGCGTTCTTAATGAAAATAATTGCGAATTCTCTTCGAATCACTTTATCGTCAGTCTGCGAATATTATTTCTAGTCTTATCTGCTTTTTATTTTTCTCAAGGATCTACCCCAACCCAATTCTATTGCGATACACAGTGCTGGAGGGTTGCGCTATTTCAACCCTTGCGAATCGAACGATTAGTTTATCCATCCACTCGCCTGGACCAGATACTTCACAACGGCTTTTGAATTTTACTTTTAGAATCGGACCATGAATAATCCGATCCCCACGCTGTGGGGATTCGCGAGGAGTCCAGGGATCTCGGTATGTGGAAGAGAGCAATAATGGTGATGAGAGAGAGAGAGAGAGAGAGAGAGAGAGAGGAGGGACAGAATGAAGGGGAAAAGAAAGTTAGAAAGTGGAGGTCAAGAAAACAGAAAAAAAGTCCATCGTGAAAAAGCACGAAACGCTCGGTTAGCTTTTGGCCTCCTCTCTCTCTCTCTCTCTCTCGTCTCGTCTCTTTTGTGGCCTCGCTTAACGAGCGGAACTTTTAGCCGTAGAACTTTTCTCCGTGAAATCCAGCCCAGGCACCGACTGCGAATACTCAAGTTTCCCAAAGCAAAAGCCGGACGACCCATAAAGCATAGGAAGGAGGAACGAAATAAAAAGTATAAAATTTCAAAGCGAGATACGATTCTCCTCCGGCTAGAATCTCTTTCTCTTTGGCAAAGATATCGAAGAGCATCCTGGATCCGTTTGCATCCATCTGCTTTTCCTACTTATCCAGGAGTAAATAACGCCGGGACGAAGCGCGACAGACGCGATGAAGGAATAGCGGAAGGATGTCGAGGAAGGGAGCGTCGGGCGAGGGGGAGGGGCGAGGGGGTAGCGGAATAGCTAGACTACATCCGGCAGGATCCTCCAGAGGGATGGCAAACCGATAGGATGGTTGGCTGCCACTTGAGTGTGTATAGCTGAAGTTATCAAGGGGGTGAGTTTGCTCGGGTGTGATGAGACGTGTAAAAAAAGGAAATAAAAAGTTAAATAAATCGTTCCCCACCCCTTAGCCGCGACTCCCAGTCGCTTGTTATTTCTGTTTATTTACGCGGATCCTTCCATTCGAGTCCTGAAACTCCTACTCTCTTTTATTTCCAGCATCCACCTCGCTACTCGAGATTCGCCCGTGCTCTTATTTCTCTCCCCGGCTACAACAAGACCACTTGGATTCTTCCAAGATATTGAAGAATCAAACGGCAAATAAAATCCATAAAGAAGTCCTTTCGCTTCCAGGCTTCTCTGGCCTCCCCCCGTAGCCGTGGATGTTTGGTTTCTCCGAATGGATCTCTGGGAATACCTTGAACGAGCTAACCGGGATGCTGGGTCCAGAACCCTAAGGCTCATAGCGATGGGGACGTGAAAAAGGTGAAGATAGGAGAAATAAGACAGCAGTGTCGGCGGACGCTGCTACTGCCTGCTACTACTTGCCATTACTTCTAGTATACCGGGGGATACTACCGGATGGAAAAGGGTACTCGTGTCAAGTATTTCCCAGGATTTAAGCCCCCGGGAGCCGGTCGGTCGCAATCAAACAGTCGCTAACGGAGATTTACGTGGGGCTGAAATTAAGTCCGACGGTATTAACGGACCGGCCCCTGACGTCGCCGGCGTCGGGACGCGCCGGGACGCGCCGAACCGCAGTCCCTAATTCCAGAACTGACTTTTGACTATCTCACTCTGGACCAAACGATCGCTTACGGTTCGTCCCTGACCCCCGAGGGACGTCGCTGGAATTAACTCTATACTGTCCGCCCTATAGGTCCTACGAGGCTACAGGATGTTTCATAGTACTAAATCCGAGTCAAAAAATACTAATAAAATGTCTTTCTTGCAAATGAAAATTGTGACAAAGGCCCGTAGAGCGGGCGGGGATGGTTATGATACGGTTAAGGGCACGAGAGGAACCTCCTGCCCGAGTTAAGGACGTGGTGCCCAGCTGTCGCCCGATGACCTGGGGAAGCGTCCGTGGAGGATCTCCAAAAGTTACGTACCGATCCGCCAAGGAACGCTCTCGGTTTGGTTTAAAAGAACGAGTCGAAGGAGACAGAAGAGTTATCGGCTATGAGGATCTCGACCAATCGGAACGATTGGTTCTCGGACTTTGACTATTGTCAAAGCAGTCTGTCTCGGGACACCGGCCGAGGTGTCACGAGCTGCCTCGCGCTCCCGTGTGCTATCCGTTGATAGTTTTTCTTGCCGTGTTTCGGTACCGGTATAGCAAGTACTCGATTCGTACAGTTCTCGCGTTGCTCTCGCGATATCCAGGCAATTCTATGAATTCCTGTGAGTGTTCCGGAAGTGCAGTGCCCATCCGACTGTCTTCTGGGTCCAGTTCTCAGCCTCCACGGATCAGCTCTGCACCAGCTCCGGTGAGTCCTCCCAATTTATTAATTAGCGAAGGGATCGCGATAGATAGTTAAGATTCGTTCTGGTACGTTCTCGATTCGTCGCTCTCTCGCACTATTTGCCAGACGCTGACTCTCCGTCTCTCTCTCTCTCTCTGCCTGGACCCAGCAGCCTGAGCGGCCGTGCATCTCCGTGACCGTCCGCTCCCGTTCGTGCATCCAGTTGCGTTTGTGGGTGTCGAGTTAAGGAAAAGAATTACGTTAAAAAATATACAAAAATATCCCAACACTCTCTACGGTACAGTCGGTAAAAAAAGTAATGAAAAAAATATTTCCATGCCATGTACAGTGTTGTGATTCTGACGTACTTCATCGAAAGCCTTGACATTTTTCTTCCCCCTTTATCCCCTTTTCTTTATCCCTCCTCCCCACCCTCCAACGAATGATCCCTCTTTGGCCATTACCCTCTCGATCTTTGACTGAAGCAGAAGTCGAGCTGGTTTTTCCTTTTTCATTAAATCTCAGCCGAGAAATTCAATTTTCCTCGGCGAATTGCCTTTCGTTGTTCCGTCACGACTTGTAACCGGATACTGGCTCGGTGTCTGCTTCCACTACGTTTGTGTCTGTCAACTGCGAGGGGCGGGAGAAACTATACCGTGAAAATTCTACCCCTCCTCAGGCATCCCAGCATTCCCCAGCATCCCCCAGGATCCCCCCGGCGAACCCATCCGCAGACTCTCCTGGTGTCGTCCTATTCCCTGTACTCGGTGCCCTTGCCAATTCACGTCAAACTGCTATTTCGCATTTCGAGTCACAATTTTTCTCTCTCTCTCTCTCTCTCTCTCTCTCTCTCACTCTTTCACTCTACGGATAATGAAAATCATCCCTTAATCGTCAGACCGATCCCACAGGGATATCATCCGGTGTACGTGCAAATATTTGGGGCTGATGCGAAAATGGTGTATTTGTAGGAAAAACCCCGAGGGAAAATCAAGGGTGAACAGACGCGAATGCGGTTCGATAGAAACAATGGTTAAACCTTGGATTCCACCCCCCCCCCGCCCACCCCTTTGATTATCTGTTTAGGATACCAAAATCAGCCCCATGCAAAAACAGGCGGGTCCAGCCTCGACCATGTTTTCGAAACGAGACAAGAACTTGGCTAACCATCCTAAACCAGTATATTAATACACTACCCTCATTTTGAACTGGAAACAACCCCTATTCGAGTTTATCAATGATCTAACGATGAATCATCTTCAAACGAGCACACTGTATATCTATATAGATGCGTGTAGATTGTACGGTATATTTTATTGAAAATCGGTAAACTTACCCTTCAGGCAAATTTTATTCCGCCGGAAGACCAGTATCGTGTCGTTGTATCTGGTACCTGGTGGCGCCGTAACGTTAACCCTCAGCGCCATGGGTATTTCTGCGCTGACCTGACCCGAGCAGGGCAACCTTATCCTGAAGACCTGCAGAGTCACCGGAACTTCACCCCTGGCGGATACGTTCACCCTTGGGGGTAGGAGAGCCATCATCCCCGAATTTCCACCAGGCACACCCACGACGTCATAGTCCAGTTCCATGGAGTAGGGTAACTGCGAAATTTGATAAGATTATTTTTTACAAATATTCTCCCATCCCTTCCCCTCAAAAAATCATCTCACGATTATTTATCGTCTAAATAAAAAAGCTTCGCGTACAAAAGGCATGGGAAACTTCAAACACGCATACACAGTATCCCATAGGATTTTGGTTTTCCGATTATTCTATCTAAATTCGAAATCCCCACCCAACCTCATCCAGAATCTTCCCACAGGATCACAACAAGCCTCCCTCTGGAGCCTCGATACCTCGCGTATACTGCGAATGCGTTTTTCTGGCTTTTAGGACTTGCTCAGGTGTATCGACCTTAATGCCCAGAGAGGGTCAGGGGGGCAGAGGGTACCCTTGCGTGTTTTTCGCGCTTGCGAGATATACTGCTGCGTATTTTGATAAGGCCAAATTCAAGATATACCTGAGGAACGACGTGGGAAGATGAATAGGGGAGGAAAGGCTTACAGATCAGACAGATTAGAGACACAAGAAAAGCTTCAATGATTTCTAGCTTTACTATAATGTCCCTAGATATTTTTCACCTCCCACCATCTCAATGTATAGGCATGAAAATGGATCTATAAAAATTTACTAAAAAATCTGAAAAAAAATCCATAGCCCTACACGGGGACACTCGTGCTCGCGATTGCTCGTAAAGTCTCCCAGGACTTATCCTTCCGTCGAGCGCGATACGATATATCGATAATTCGGAATAATCGATCGATCGCTAATACAGTCACGACATTTCTGAAATGCCGCACTGATAACATACGCACGCATATAGATCGCTGCGTCTGCGCCAATAGTAAATTGAGTTGCCAGGATCGAAATGCTACCCATGTATAGCTGAACTAAACTTCAGCTATAACCTATGGACGATAACACTAGGAATTATCTATATTAATCAGTACCTCGTAGTTACGAGTTACAGACTATATTCACTCGTTTTATCAAGTAAAAGTGCGTGACCCTTTCTCGAAGCCTTAATCAGACCGACCTTGTTCCGAAATAAGTTGCTCGGGTAAATTCCACGTTTTAGAGAAAAAAAAAAAAAAAAAAAAAAAAATTATTTAACACCAGACCACCTAGGATAACGGCGGGTTATCAGTCGTAACTACTTATCGGCGTACCAGTGCAAGTCAAAAAAAAACTCAACGGGAATGATAACGACCAAGTGCATTGGACCAAGCTTTTACGACCGTATATCTGCGAGTCTGCACGAGAGATCACAGACTGGGAGAGGGTAGCTTTGTTCCGTACACGAACAAGGGGGTGGTTCTGTGGGAGGGGTGGGAGAAGCCAATCGGCTTGGACTCGAGTCGGTTCGAAACAAATATAGTGTTTAGGCACGCCACATGTTTTACGAGGTGACATAAATAAAAAGGTTAGTGCTTCGTGATGCGGTGTCAACCGAGCCAGTACGGTTTTAAGCCCCCCCCCCCTCGTGTAATCGTCCCCGCGGGGGAGGGGGGGGATGTAGCGTGACACCTACCATACCTGCACCCTTTTCATCCCCCACGATATCAGGCCGACCCATGCCCCCGCCTAGAGAATTTGGTCTCGCACGCCCGCGACACGACGTCTGCCGGTTCGTTAGGCTCCTAATCGAGAAGACGAGCCAGGAAAATGGAAAAGGGGTTGAAATAAGGGAAAAATATTTTCCTTGCATTTCAAAACCACCCTTCGGACTAGAATGACGTCGGGGGACGGTCGGGTAAAATATCGAAGTTTATAACGGGGATGAAAATTTTATATTTTTCCCTCGAATCGTTTAACAGCATCAGTTCGGACCGCTAGGAGCGATCACCGTGGGTCCAGGGATGAGCTTGCTCAGTCTCGATGGACCCTGGGTTTGCCATCCCATCTGTGAAAGGGTTGAAGTGCGCTCATCCCGGTATTCCCGAACGACTTTCCGCAGTGGCAAGCGTTTGCTTAATATCTACTCTCGAATTCCGTAATAGCGTAAAAATGTTTACCCAAGGAGCGTCTGCTTTCATCTCCTCGTACTACCCCCATCCCCTATCCCTCTACCCCGCTAATCTTCATCCCTCTCTCGCCTCTTTTACCGTACCCAGAGCGACCCCTATCAACCACCCCTCAGCGGTTCCTCGTACCTCCAGCATCCCTTTCCCTGGAATACCAGCGCATCGCCCCTTTCGTTCTCTCCCATGATGGTCTGGACCAACTGTGTGCTGAACAAACGGCTCTTCCTGTACTGGGTACATAGGCATTATTATTATCGAGGTTATTGTACGAGAAGTAAATTATTAATGTCCCGATGGGAGGGGCACTGGGCGTGGAATAATAATCTATCGGGTATTCGGAAATTTTAATTTTGAAAAAAAAAAAAAAAAAATATTTCGTTTTCCGTCGTTCGTTCGGTTTCCATAATTTTCCATCGGTCGATGTATATTCCAGCGGGCGATTATTAAGCCCCCTCGTTTCTTTACTCTGCGATGTATGATTATCAATTGGCTTCAGTCTCGTTATTTATTATAATTGCCAGCTTTCGCATCCCTCGGGCTACGCTGGCCTTTTGCGCAATTTTAACGAGCCTGCGCAATTTTAACGGCTGCGAAAATACCTGGGTTTCCGATGTTAAAGTATCTGGGGGAAAAAGAAAAAATTTGAAAATTCGCACGAGCCAGGGTTAGCATCGAACCGGAAAAATGTCTGTGCCAGGCACATCCGGGTCCACCTTGCGGGCAATAACGAAATTACCAAACGGTTCATTTTTTTTTTTTTCTTTTCAACTTCGAACGGATCGTCCGTCGTCACATAATTTCGTTCGTTTTTTATCGCGAATTTCTTTGAATTTCTTTTTTTCTGGTTTCCACGAAAAGGGAGAAGAACCAACCCCCTGAAGTTTACGCTTTGATTTTACCCACCACCCTTCACCCCCGACGTCGAACCTACTGAACTAGCACGGCGACCAACGAGCAACCCCTCCCTCCGCCCCCTCCCAGCAACCCCCTCAGCCACTGAACGCACCAGAGGGATTTCCACGGGCGTTACCACTCGACAGAAATTAAATCGAAGTCTTTGACGGATACGGCAAGGGATGCGAATCGCGATTCGAGGAATTCACGTGGAAATTCCACGCGAAACTTATTTTTCCGGAACCCCCGCCCCCTGCGGAGTCTCACCCCCTATAATATTCCTCATTGACGAATAACGTCGCGCTCCAATAATCATTCCCAATTCCGAGCAATAAAATAAATGAAAATGACTGTGGAGATATGAAATAATTAATTAAAAGAAAAAAGAAGTCCCTACCAAAAACGAGATAACACGCAGAGATAACCTTATAATCTAGATACCACCGGCAGCAGCTACCAACGCTTCGACGAGAGTCAATTTGTAATAGGAACGCATCGTTTCCGTCTGCCTCCCGAATTACAACCAAACTCGAACGTAATTTCCCACCACAGCCAGACGTATCCAACCGCACGCCATTTTGCGACGCAGTACGTTCCAAAATTCTTGCAAGGGACTCATCGCCACCGATAGCGATATCGAATATTAATATCGCTTGGGACTGTCCGATCGATCGGCGCGGCTGGTCTATAGCCAAAGCGAGCTAAAACATTGAGGAAAACACATTATCATTCCCATCCGATTTCCTGTTCGAGTAATCTTAAATCGAGTATACATCGATACATCGCGTGTCCCGGTATGCCAGAAAGTTATTACTGGCTGCTCCCACGGAATACACCCCTGACTGTCCTGCGGACCGTCCCGGCTCTTTAGAGACACGCGAGGCGGCCCCTAATATTTCAATCAAATATTTAGTCCTTAATGGTCTTACGCAGCGTGGCAAAGCGAACTTAAAAGGGTTCCACCTTTTCTCGGACGGCCGTTTACGAGGCAGCTTAGTGCCACTTCTGACGACACGATGAATTAATCACTCCACCCCCACCCCCACCTCACATACGAAAAAGCACTCGTTCGCACCCCCTTTTTCACCCTTCGCTTACACCCCTGCACTCTTTTCCCTTGAAAGCAGCAGAGGGTGGTGTACTCGAGAAATTTTCAAAAATTTTAAGTACAATCTCCGCATGGAAAAAAAAATTTCCAAAAGTATTATCCACTCTGAAAAAAAAAATCCTGCACAAATTCAGGTTGCATTTGTCAAGCCTGTTGCGGACGCACCCTTAACCTTCCTCGGGGCGACCGTCGACCAGAGTCGCTCGTCGCTACGTTAACGAGCAGCAGTTTTACGGCTTAATTATTAGCTCGACTGTACTCGAGAGACAAGGGCTGTTTGCACCCTCAGTGTTAACGCAATATGCTCACTCCGGGCACAGATGTAAAGCCTCCCCCCTCCCACCCCGCCCCCTGCCACTCACCCTCCTCCGCCAGCTCGGCCGCAGTTTCTCTCTACAGACTATAGATATCGTACTCCCACACCTATCCGAGTCTCTTAACACGTAGCACAGAATCTGTATTGTCTACGGTTGGGTATACCTATATATACAGGTACAGTGTGCGTAACTAGGAATAACTGTACCATATAACGTATCTTCGCCGACATCCGATACGTTTTCCCCGGTCCTTTCCACGTGTCGCGCCCGGAGCCTGCGGAGACGCCAAGTTCAAAGGGCAAGGGTTGCAGTAACCAGGATAGACTCCTTTGTGGCTGAAACTTCGGTGCCGTATACAGTAAACACGTCTGGTCTGCTATATAGGTAACAATGTCATTCCGCCATTGCAATAAGAGGTGTCACCCTTATCAGGAACTATTTCTCCCTTGGCTACGGACTGGCTCCTTCCGTCTGGACGATTACATGGACACGCTTCCCAGTCTATAGACACGGGATAGTTATTCTCTTCTTGCAGTTTCTCATTTCCAGTATGAAAAGTGGAAAGTCACTAGGGATTTTCCTGGGATGGTTCGCGATTACATCGAGAATCCGGAGATTTCCTGGCACGTGATACGTCCTACGGTCGTAGATGGCGCTGCTGAGGAAATGGGCTCGGAAGAAAAATAGCCTTTTGTCACAGACTGTACAAATTGTAGTACAGTCCGATTCGAGATGGTAAGTGACCCGGCATGGTAAAGAAGGACAGATAAGGGGGGCTGATAAGGGGACGCGATGGGTGAAAGGAAACAAAAAATGACAGTATCGAATAAAAAGAATCAATTGAACTAAGGGATGATGGGACGAATTATTTTCGTGACAAGATGGCGGCTCTCAAACTGTTGTCACTTTGTTCGCGGGGGGGGGGGGGGGTGAAACGTGGTGGGAGGGGGGGGGGGCATTGTCACGAGGTATTGTGACGATTCGTGTATACGAATGAAGCCTGTGTTAGAGAGTTAAGGGTGGAAACCACCCCTTACGCTCTTAGCGGCATCGGGCACGAGAATCCTGAAAGAGCCTCGATTCGACCTCGACGCCGCAGGATAATGGGAAATCCAAAAGGTCCGGGTAGGTAGAGGGGGAAAAAAAAAAGACGAAAAATTCATTTTCGTTACGACAAAGCGTCCCGACGCTTTCCTGCAATAATGAAAGTCCTGCCGCAGGTCCTTGTGACAGGACAAAGGGCGCAGGGGCGGCGGGGCTACGGGTGTCGGGGGGCCACCTCACGGTCTTATACCTATATCGTTCGCGCGGTAGCGAAAGGGGTTGGCGCGGCGAACCGCAGAATCCGAATTTCAAGGCTCGATTGAACTGGAAGCGCTCGTGGAAACGCGGCTTGGTCCTAAGGGTGAGTTTAATTAGGGAGGAGCTAAGGTCGGTTTGTCTGCTAATACGAAAACATCGTGTTCCAGCGGCTGCGAGCTCTGTCTGTATCAAGGTACCGGAGGCTGAGGTTGGAGGTTAAGGGGAGTCACGTAAAGGATTGTTCGACTCCCATGAGAAAACCATAGGACAGGGGGATGCTGACTTCTTTACCTACCCCGAGCTGGATTAAGCGCGATATTGGACCGCGTAATCTTTTAATCCCGCCTCCCTTATCACGGGAAGACACGAACTGATACGAGGAGGGATAACGTTAATTCGGGCAGCATCGAAGAAACAACCCCTATGTGAATTCGTGCATAGGTGCATGGGTGGCGAAAAAAAAAAAAGGAATGGGAATGAAAAAAGCATGGGGTATTGTTTATCAATTTTTTTTTTATGGAGTGTTAAATTTCTCAGACAGAGATCGGCGGGGGCACCAGAGACCCTCCGGAGGAACGATAAGAGACAGGAAAATGGAGATACGAATTGGAACTTACACAGCTGCGGATTCCAAGGGTTTATCAAATACAGTTTAGTACGGCATTTATCGGTGTCCATGCTTATTGGGGATGCCAGGAGGGTGCGGGCAGGGGTTGGAGACGAACGGGTGGTGGGTGGGAGGTACACAGGGGTGTAGAACTGTACGTAGGGCAATTTTCGCGTAATTCGATGGGGCGTGATCGTCATAGCAACCCCCGATGCCCCATTCACCCTCCTTGGAAGCTGCAGCCTGTTCAAACAACCCCCCGAACCCTCCGCCCGTCTTGGTTATCCTACGCGCTCCACCTTACCCTACCTTGTCCCACGTTGCTCTACGTCACTTCCTTTTACTTTATTTTATTTCCCTTTACGTCGTCCTTACGCATTCGCGATTTCCCGATGTTTACCTGCATTTTCGGAATTTCACCAGAAAATTTCGTCCTTGCGCACCCCCGTATAGTCCTTCCGAGAAAAAGGTTGCTAATGCAATTTCTTACTATTCATTACGTTTACGCGATCCAACCCCGTGAGTCCACGACGCCAGGATCCCGTGTCCTGTGAAATTAATTTCGCAGTTATCGCAGCACAAAACGCAGACGGACGTTTGCATTGGACAGGACACGCGAGTCCTTTCGGAATAACGTTTTAGGAATCGTGGCAGCTCCTATCTCAGAATTAATAGTCGACCACACCCGTGACACGCGGAATCTTAAAAAAAAAAAAAAATTCCATGACAAATTTTACGATAATAAGAATGGTCTGGTGATAAAAAAAGAACCATACGAGTTCTCTTTCAAAAATTTAATTGAACCCTAAGGAAACGTGCTCGCAAAGGCGCAGGCAAATAGGCGTCTAAATTCCCGTGCGAACGAATAAAAGGCACGAGTAACCTGTATCCCAGGACGCCAGGGCCCGTTAAATTTCTCGGGCTTAAACTCCTGAGAAACACGAAGATATAAATTAAGCGTCGGGCCGTTACCCGTTCGTTTCGCCGGTATTGCGCAAGCACGCTTAATTATAAAACCGATAAATTTATCCTGCGGGACGCGAGACAGACGTCTGGAATCCTTGGCTTGATAAACGAGCTACTGATCCCAGCCTCCCGCAGCCTCCGACCCATTCGTAGTTCCTTACTCTGCACCCACTCGCTAAACAAGGACAGCGATATGTACCACCCTTTGGATATCTACCACTTGCACTATATATATATATATATACGTAGCACAGAACCCTTATGCTCGTTACACACTTTTCGACGTTCTACCACGCTCGAGGAAGTTCACATAATTAGATGAGTTCTCTGTAGGGATGCTGAGTCAGTCTGGAGATAAATTAATCTGGCGTACGCAGATAGTGACATCGGAATCGATCTAGTGATAAGAGAGGAGATCAGATAAGATATCCCTAGAAAAACTTTCCCCTAGAAATAGAAACCGAAGGATATGACCGTTTTCGAAAGCCATTTGGATTTATCGGTGAAAAATTGTTATTTCCTAGGGACTTTGATTATTCCCCAGATTTTCTTGGACCAAGTCCCTTACCTGACAGGATTTCTCTATGGTCACTCGTTAAAGTACCAACTCTTCCTGACGGACACCTTATACTCTGGCTCTGGCCTTCTATACCTATGTATACAACCTCACAGCAGAAGGCTCCTCCCACGCGTAGTTGGCAAACTATCAGCGAACCCATCGCAGGGACAAATTTCCTCATCTAACTTTCCACGAGGAGATGAGATGATCGCTCAATGCCACCTTCAGTGGCTCCAGGGCAGCCAACGTCGCGAGCGCAGTACCAACGGGCTCTCGGACGCCGCCTGGCTAGAGCGAACGTCGCTTTGGCAAGCCTGAGAGAATTAATGGGGGAATCAAGGAGTTTTCTATAGGAGCGATATGAGAATCCAGGCTAACCTCAAGGACAAATCCTTTTGCCTGTCGTTCGATGAGAACGAGGAGCGACAGCAGCGCACGCAGTGGCCGCTATCTGAACTGGGTTCAAATTTTTCATAAGGCCCAATTCGAGACTCACGATCCACGTTAAAATGGGCCTTACGGGCTTAAACCGTACAGGCCCGTACGGTATGAGAAACTTTGTACCGGCTGGACCAGATCTAATAAAAATAAATGGTCCAGCCAATTCCCGACAGCCTCCTACACTGCGGTAACCGACAGTGTGACGTCTGGCGTCCCGACGGAAGCGAGGAAATTGAAAATGTTGCCAAACCACCCCTCGCACTTGCACTTCCCTCGATTCTCATCCGCGTCAGGAAAAAGTTACGGATTCTAGTTTGTGAGAAAAATTTTTCCGAGTAAAGACCCGAAAACCATACGGTTCAACCCCCTCACCCCTTATCCACCTATCCGCCCCCTTAAACCACCCCCGTCTATCCCTGAGGCTCGCAATGCACTGTATTATGCATTCACATTCGCCCTCCGACAGAGCGACTACCCCCTTCGTCCCTTGGCACGCCTTTTCGTACCGCAATTCTGTATACTTTATCATAATAACCTTGTATTATACGATATAGGAAAATTTCTCAATTTCACTTGAATTTAATTTACCTAACATACAACCAATGCACGTATAAGCGTCGGTGTGCGTTAAGTTCGTGTCAGGTAAATCATTTTTAACAGGATGAAATTTCCTTTTAACGTCCCTTTATAAAAAAAAAAAAAATAATAATAAAGTCGAACACGATTTTACGTCGAATGGAGTAATCCGAGCGATGACACCTTGCAAATTTTCCACGTGATCCCGTAGACGCGCGACCGGGGGATGACGAGGGTAGGGGAAACAAGTAGATAAGACGTCTCGAGTAAGGGTTGCGAGGACGCGGAGCGTCGGTGGCAGAATGGGTAACGATGATGGGAGGCTATGGGATTTTCACGGGTATTTCATGGGAATTACGGTAGCGCCAAACCGTTCTCCGGTTTCAAGTAATTATGTCGTATAATCCTAGGGTGTTTGTCACGGGGTTGCGGTGTGTCGTACGACGACGCCGGGCGTCGCGGTGTAGAGTGTCCCGGTGATATTCCCTGTTATCCGAAACACGAGGCTGTTATCCCACAGGACTTAGCATAGGGTGACGGGTGTAAAGTGTGTGGGAGGGGAGGTGAACGGATGAGGCGGGGCCAGCCCGGTGCCAAAGGGCCACAGGGGTAGGCGTCCACGAGGACGCATTAATCACCTCGCGTCACCAGCCACCGTCTCCATCAGTTTGAATTCCTAATTAATTATAAATCGTTATCATTTTCGTTAACGAGCGTTGGTCAAAGATAAAAGTGTCCAGCCACGATATAAAATCTTCGTGCCTCAGCCACGAGATCAAGCAAAGACCCAAAGGTCCTAAGAGCAAAGACGGCAGAGTCTTAGACGGGGTACGAAGCAGATAGAAACGCAGTAATATCTTTTTTACATGGAATGCGCCCCATCGAGTTCCCATCAGCACCGGGGGCGACGGTATTACAAGTAATTGTCGCTACGGGGTGGAACGGCGTTTCTTGCGACCCTTCGCGCTTACAACCCCCCCCTGTCCGTTCCGCCTGCCACCCCAGGGTTCTTACCGTACGCAGTACCCAGTACTTAATATACCCAGCGACACTGTGCCATATCGCCATCGGCAGGGTCTTCCTTCGCCCCCTGTGTCCTCCACCTACCCCTACCTCCCCTATCAACCCTCGAGAAATACGCAACTTTCGTATAACAAGTGGATGATTCACAAATCATTCCCAATTCCAGACTCCCGCTTACAAGTGCAAAACTTTATTCGTGACTACCCTCCTTCGAGGCAATGGAAGGCTCAGGGCCGGAGAAGGGTGGTTCTTCGATGGTACCCTCGCGATTCCCCGTCCGCCGAAGCACCCGAGGCGTCCGATCAGCCTCCAGATGTCCCAAGATAAAGTAAAACGACCGAGTGACTCACGTGATCGCACGAGGTCGAGAATTCAAGATCCGGAGATCCGACCCGAATCCAGCCTGGGACGACTGGGGATGGCTCCTGGGAAAATGCATTCCCTCGGGATAACGAGGACTAGGAAGTCGCTCGGTACGGGGAGAGCCATCGGGCACGGGAGCGATCCCGGGATCCTAGATAAGAATGATTACATGCAGGAGGAAATTAGGGGATGCAGATCGGCGATCGAACGTCGTTCCAGCCATCGAACCGTTCCAACGTTAGGTCCATTGGTATGACCAGTTTGTTATACCAGCGTAGAAGGATCCCACGTTTTCCCCATCACTTCGCTCGAGAGTTTGTTTGCTCCCCCGAGATTGCCGGGGGATGAAAATTAGAAGATACACACATTCGCTGTGTATTCTATGTATCCGAGTTCGTTCAATTTTCCATCAAAAAAAGCACTGTCCCCCTTCCACCCCCACCCCCCAACCTCATAATACTCACCCCTTATTACCAGCGACCACCCAGTACATTTTCCCCAGTGAATTCCATTACACCCCCACGGTAAGACCCCACGCTAAAAACTATCAAAAAATGAATATTACTCCCTTCGAAAAAAAAAAATCAACCCCCATAGAATCTCCAAACCATACCAAGCAGATAGCCAAGCGTCCACGGGGCGTCGATTTCCCGGTCGTTTAACGTTTGATCGAGGGTGGCGAGGGAGTCGAAGCAGTCGAGAAGTACCTGCTCTCGTCGCATTTGCGTTTCGACCCAAGGACAAGGGGGTTCGACAGAGAAGGGTGGCGGACTAGGTGGTAGGTGCTGCACACGTTGGTGCTGTATACAGGGTGGAGGATGGGGGGAGGGTGAACGTCGAGCGTTTGGTTTCCTTGGTGACCGAAGGGCCGCACAAACCTAACCATCGTGCCTGCAATGTTTGTATTTCATATTGATAGAGTATTGATACCCCCCTTTGCACCCCCTGCTACCCCCTCCAACCCCCAGCCCCGCGCTACCAATACAGTAGCCAAACGCCATTGTAGCCGAGCAAACCCTCAGTCGTATCAACCACCACCATCACGAGCAACCTCATACGACTGGCGGAGGGTGGTTCGGGGCATCATTGAGGACTGGCCCCCTTTCGCCGTTCCACCCCTCGTCCACTCGGTCCCATTACCGTTGCACTAGCCGTTTGTTTACTTTGTTCCGCATTGTTGTGTCTGGGAATGCTGCTATCTCGTTAATGGACACTATCAGTGGCTACTTTTACGACGTACGCAGTTCTTCCAACAATTGGAAATACGAAGTGTACCACCGGGTATATTTTTTCTATCTGCCATTAACGCGTTTCCTCTTTTTTTTTTTTTTTTTTTTTTGGTATTCTGATATTTTCATACAGCGATTCTCTTTATATCGGACTGCGCGGTGCTTCCCGGCATTTCCATGTGAATCCACCCGAACGCGCAGTTGGTAACGCGTCTTCCTGTTCCGCCTCGAGCTCAGAAAAATGATTTTTCGCTCTCGTACGAGACGTTATTTATTTATTGGGTGTCTATTTGCCAGCAGGGACCGTTGCAGCCTGGTATGTATGTACACGTAGAGAGTACGTACCGGGTGTCCGGCAAGACTCTGCCAGGAGAATTCCAAGTCAGCAATGTTGGCGGGAACCGGAACGACGAAATTCATGGCGTAGGTGTTGACCACGCCTTCGCGAACGTAGAAAAGCTCGGCCTTCAGACCTGGAAGCAAAATCAAATAAGTCAATCGATTAAATCGAGGTCGCATCCCTTTGATATTCATTCGCGACGCCCTTTGCTATTCGGAACGAGCATTCGATTAAGTGCACGCGATGCGCGCATCGGGACTGGCTGGGTGTAGTCCAAGACGACGCGGGGGCCAAGTGGGGCGCGCGAGCTGGAGTCTAGGTAAATGGATGAAGTGAAAGTGAGACCGGTGAAAGGGTGAGAGGGGAGTGGGAGGGGAGGAAAATCGAAAGCACCCTAATTTAATCCACTTTGAAAATTACTCGACATCAAGCTCTTCAATTAATATCCACTCGACCGTCTCCTCGTACGGTTATACTCCCGCAACCCTCTGCGCCAGAAATTTCACCCTCAGACCTGTACTCAAAATCCCCTGAATTCCCTCTGGAATTCACCTACGCCCCTGGAGCGTCCCCTCATTCGTTCACCTTCACGTATGACTACGCAATTCGATATACCCACTCGACGAGATAGTCGAATCTCCATAGCCGTGCTACATATTTTCTCTACCCTCCGCCTGGACCTCCTGGAAGGAAATCTAAAATCCCGATGATTCGGCGACGCCCAACCAGAGAAATAATAGGCTGATCTAGTGAAAGTAGAAAATCGTGTCTGGCGTAACGAGGATTAATCGCTGCCACTGTGCTACTAACAGTATCAGCGAATGCCGGCGCATAAAGTATCCCTTGTCCGGAAGGTGGAGGATTAGGTGTAAAAAATATTATCCAAGAGCTTCGGGATCTTCCCGAGGGATTCTTCATGGTGGTCCAGAAGCTGGTGCTCCTCGTTACAGCCGAGTCCGGGCCAACCTGGTAGCCAAGGAAAGCTCCGCTGCTGCTAAGTAGAAAATCGTGTCTGGCGTATGAAGGGTCTTCGGGAGCAGCGACGCTGGCTGGGTGGATACCGGCTGGATGGAGCAGGCACGAGTTTGCTAATGTACCGACAGTCGCAGCATCCCTGATCTTCTCGTCTCCCGGAGCACCGTCCAACCCCTTAAACGTATTCCGGGTCACGGCGATCCAGGAGCAACGCGGAACAACAGACACGGCTTCGGTCTTCGTTGGAATCTTGGCGAGACGCCTGGCGACATGCTGATGAGATGAAATTAACATTGGAAACGTCTGATGAGATCAGACGGGATAAGGCCAGATCGGCTCCTGATTCGATATATATGTAACCCGGGGCTAAATAGATCCGCGCGACGTATAAAGCCGGGTTAAAGGTCTCGCTAAAGGACGTTGGTTCCTGGAGGGAGGTGGCTGCACTGCGGGATACGGGCTAGGACGAAACAGGAGGGAGGCTGAAGGGAAGGCGGTCCAGGAGGGCCCTTCGAGCCGGGTTAGGAGCCAAGGTAAATACATTAAGGATACAACATCCTGTAGGAGCACATCCTGTCTAGGGGAGATTGGATATGGCTAAGTATACGGGGTAGCGTCGCGACGTCTACCCCTCCCTCCAACTATGCCCCCCCCCCACCCCCACCCCCGTTCGATCCCCCTCTCTAACTCTCTTCTCCTCTTTGTACATGCTTCTCGCCTTCCACCGATATCCACTGCAACCCTTGGCCCAGGGGCTTGCGAAATACGAAAATAGGGCTTGTTACTCGAAAGGCTCTCGATCAGCCGATTTCGCGACTTCCGCTGGGGCGTTAACGTTTCTAAACGGCAGGTTGGTCGGGAGAGAGAAAGAGGGCGGCAGTGGGAGTGAAAGAGAGAGAGAGAGAGAGAGATCATACGATTTATGCTACCACTTTAACAGAACGCAATGGACTATCAACTCTCTGAAGAAAAATGCTGGTAGCTGCCAATTGGCTCTATTATTTAACCGGAAGTATTGGCACGTTACCATTATTGAAAATTCCTACTTACTTTTCTGCAGGAAATCGACGATTCTCAATTACTTGGCGTATTCCATGAAGCATGAATTCTAAGGTGAAAGAGAATTACCCGTCGTCCCCTAGGACAGGTCAAACGTCAGGAGGGATACGTTGTTTCCCGATGGCGAAGAGTAACAGGAAAACTCGAAGGGATTGTTTCTACGAGTGTTGGTGAACTTTTGATTGAGGGGGTGAGGAGGTGGGGTGGGACGTCGGAGTGGGTTGTTTGTTTTTAATTAAAATCACTCGCAACCCCATTTCTAGTTCTTTCCTTTTTTTTTTTTTCACGACAGTCTCTAGATACATCTAGAACAGCCTCTTTCTCTCTCTCTCTCTCTCTCTTGAACACTTAAACGAGTGGAGTTCTTAATTTTCAATTATCCCCTGCTACTTTTAATTAGCCATACCTCTTTACTTTAGAATTGCTACCCTACGGCTTTTAACGTCATCCCCCCTTATCCGCAGCCACTTTCAATATACTACAAAAGAATAAAGAGGGGGGTGCATTCCTGAGAGGTCCGAATATCACTGAATACAGTGTATACAGGAATTTCAAAAGCGAACGGAACACGAAGCTGCCGTTACTGGAAGCAGCAGCCTGCCTGGCCAGGAAGTACGGGCAGACATTAGATACCAAATTAAAAGAATTTTCCGAGATGAAATCGCCGAGTGGAAAGTTTTTTTTTCCTGGCATACAAAAAAAAAAAGTAAGGCAGAAAAGGGTGTAACGACGAATACAGGATATTTTTGCTAATTATTCCCCGAAGCATCATTTCGTTCAGCGACAAATGCAAGAAACTCTTTATTATTAAGCTCATTAGCGCATCCAGGTATAAATGCAATTTATAGCATTGATCCAAGCAAACGTCAGAACCGCCATGCTCTTTCTACTTTCGACCCTTCATCGTACAATTTCTATTGTGCATGGGTATCCGTGTTTTTAATGATTCCTGAATACCCCCCGACGTTTCTCTCTCTCTCTCTCTCGCTCTCTCTGTCTCTCTACTCACTCGCTCTCCGTCCTATCTATCCAGATATTCCCGTCGCCTTACCTATACCACCTTCGTACTAACATCCCTGGCACAAAGCATTCTGAAAACGCGCTTCCACACACAGAAGACGATTGTCCCGTTGTCCGTTCGCTGCTACGTTCAATTGTCGCTGCTTTTCATTCGATAAAACTCAGGTGGATTACGGAACACGTCAACCGGAAGTACACCCTTTTTTCAATTGTAAAATCAAAACCAGCAGCTGCCTCATTCGAGTCGACAGTGGCCTCACGAGCAAGGGCGTCGTTAACTATTCTTGCGAAAATCGAAAAATACTTTTTTTCCCGCAGACAGACAAGTGGATGCTGTAACGGACACGTGTGGTACGTACGGCACGTATGGACCAGAGAAAAGCTTTGCAGATGCAAAGAGGAAATTAAATGAACGTCGAGCTGCATTACCGAACCTTTATGCAAATTTAGTGCAGAAGAGAGTAATCGCACCTGGGCGCGTCATTTCTCTTGCAAAATATCACTCAGATCTGTTTACGTTCTACGATCATTTAGATTTGGCAAAAAAAAAATTGCTGATAATGGATGCTGCCTGTACCGTGATTTTCGCGTGATATCGCGAGAAAAGTTGGGATAAAGGTGGGAAAAAAAAAATGAAGTATGCACTACATCGCGAAAACACATCCATCAATATGTTTGTCACAAAGGAAGTGCCGGTGTCACTGTATACGCAATATCCGATAAGAGAGATAAGCGATTCGGAAGTTCGTGGGATCGGTTCGAAAATTGAAAAAAGGTGAATCTCGAACGGAAAAAATTCATAGTAAAAAAAAAAGTTTCGCAAAATTTTGCGGGAAACGTGGAATTTCGATATCACGTAATTCGGTTTCCTCTCCGGAACGAAAGTTTCGCGTTGTCTACAATGGCTCTTATTAATTAGCCGCGTTATTTTCCCGTCCGTGTCTCTAATTGCTACGTGGGAATTCGATGCGAATTCATCGCGAGTCAGGCGCGTCAAAACTTTTCGAAAGTGCTTTTGGGAATTGCCAGAAGGACTTTCTGGAATTCGCGACTGTTCCGTACAACGACTGTTCGTCCTGGTTATGGTTCTTAGGGAATTTCGAATTTATTGCGTTTATTTTCGCCACCGTTAAGACAAACCGCGACAGCCAATCGAGAGAAAACATAACGAACGACGTATATCGTCGGCCGCGAGACTATTGGAAAATATGAAGAATATCGTAATCGAGCTCGAACGTTGAATTTCTCTATAAACGTCGTAGAACTTGAATTCCGTCGGACCGACGATGAATGTGACGACGTCGAAGTTTCCTTACGTAACAATAGGCAACGGGACAGATTTCCCGTCTCCCTGCAGACAGGCAAAGCCAGCAGGTATCTTAGTTCGTGTAGCAGAGCTTCGGAGTCCTGGCGAAACTCTCAAATGCGATTTGCATTAAGCAGATATTATGCAGATGTCTGTCAGTAGTTCGCCATTCTCCTGCACATGCACCTTCAGCCTGCGCCTGCAGCGCCGCAACCCTCTATACAATTTACATAAGGAATCCACGTTCTACAGACGGACGATACGTGAACTAGACGCGTTAAATCGAAATTTTCAAACGTTTCATCCGTTCTCCCTGTACCACCCGGTATAATGCAATTTTACTAATACGAATTACCCACCTACTCCCTTTCAACATTGATTTTCCCTAATTCTCCTTTTTTTTTTCAGTCAAAATCAAAAACTCAGCACGTCCGGCTAACTGGCAGTACGACGTAGTACCTGCTGTGGCCGTAATGAAATTATATAAAAAATCAGAAAAGTGCAACGTAAAAGTGCATTTACGAAGCATAAGGGTAATCGGTAAAATTAGGCAAATTTCCATGGATTTCCATGCTAGACTTTATACGGTGATAACATTTGACAGCGTAGTTACTTTATGCAGCTAAACTGCGTAGGTGCAGAAGGAACGAATATGCGTATGCGTTATATATATATATATATACATGCCATACGTAACCTAATGCGTCACAGCGTTACAGCATTACGGCTGCATATAATGCGGAAGCACAATTGCACAATTTGCTACATATTTGATTTTATTCCATGAAAAAATATTTCAGCGTCACTCCAGCAATTTCTACCGTTCCACTTCAGTCATCTCGTTTCCCATGGACCCCCGACATACCCTTTGGCAGCATCCCGTATTTCCAAGCGATATCACTCTTCTATGTATGTACATATCGAGGCGTATCATCCACCTCCCCTCTTGACCCCCCGCGGTACGTCGCTATCAGCCAACGTTGATACGCAAGTCCGAAGTCTAAATTTAATCAGGCAGGTATAAGCACTGGGTACAGGAAAATTGACGAGGATGCAGGAGCGACTTTAAAATCTCGACGATTTAACCCGTGAATTTTAAAAGCGACGAAGAGACTCGATAAAAATCCATCTCTTTGATTATATCCGATAAAGTTGCACCGGGATGAAAAAAAGAAAGAATATTTCTCAAAAATTCAAACGCGACCCAACGGAATTCCCAAATTTTTATTTTCCTCTTTTTCACCTCATTTTTCCAGACGTATCCAGTCACATGAAAAAAAAAAATAGTCACGGGCAATGAATAACGACTATGCAATCCCCGATGCACCGGCAGTGCATCGGCTCGAATCGAAGGCTTCGATGCACTCGGACGGATATCAATTTTCCGAGTAAACAGCTCGACCGATGGTCATATCTACGCGCTAGGGATATGGACAATGCACTGGAGCAGTACATATATATATATAGAAATGTGAAAAAAAATTACGCAGCATCCAAATCGTGGATTCGCGTGAAACGATCGAGGACTTTTAATAAAACAGTTTGTTGTATCTTTCGAGAAGATCAGAGACAAGGTGCGTTTTCATTTCTCGAAATTAACGTGTTTCCTTTCAGCCGCGAGCGCACAAAGCCTCGCGAAACCATTTCAACCACCTCGACGTACTTCCGGCGCGAGATGCCGTTAAAATAATAAGCAGCTACGTGAGTCGAGAGTCGAGAGTAGCTAGAGTCTTGTGTCGTTACATTGTAAACGCCCAGGATTTGACGCCACTAGCGGAATCCAACGTTTACGCTGGGCTTTGTCGGCCGTGCAGCCAGCAGCGGCAATAGGCACTAGACCGTATAGCTATAGCTATCACTATTGTAGAACATACAGTAGCCGCGTTTAAAGCTCCAGTCCAGTGCTGCACGGTTTAATAATGTATTATCGGAGGAATTCTGTGGTTTCGTAATCTCCCATGAATATCAAATATAATTTATCTACACTCAATACGCGAAACAATGCAAAATTATTTATTTCCAATATTTCCCTATTATCGCATTCTCAATTTCTTAAATTCATGAAAACTACCCCTTTCTCGACTTTACCGTCTTTATGCGTATGCCATAGCGCGTTTCTGCTTGCATTCAATTGCACCGTGTCTACCGGCAGGGACTAGCTACGTCGATGGTTGTTTGCCATCGAATTCGCGGTCCAGACAGAACAAACACGGAGTCACGGTTCGGGATGCATAAAGTGCATTAAAAATCAATCGCGCTCCGATCCACGTAGGAAAATCCAAATTCGATCCTCATCGTTTGGGGCTGCGGACGTCTTGGATGATTATTATTATTTTCACAAGGGCTGTAATAATTATGATACGTCGATCCACGGATCGAGAGTGGCAGGGCTAAATCTCGTGGGACGAGTATCCACGAGGTATTCAGCATCCCTGTGGTACACGATCGGGAAACCTGTGCACTTTTCATAGGTATATACGTGTGTATGTCCTTGCCAGCCAAAAAACTTTCTTCGGAAGTAAAGTCATTCGACTCGAGCAATCTAAGTTAAGTGAGCAACCCAAGGAACGTCCGAAAGTTCCTTATACTTTTCTACCCTTACGGAAGGCATCAACCCCTTAGTGGACCCAACCAATTCTAACTGTCCTGAATTTATACTCAACCCCCCCCCCCCTCTTGGAGGGATACTCCCATTTACGTGCGAAATTTCAGCACGACTTACAGATATTTTATTTTATTCGCTTTTGTCCCCGCGACAGGCACGATTCGTACTTCGCGTACGTGTACGCGAATTTTATAAGTTGTCAAAATTATTCAACGAAAAATTGGCGAATTTCTTTGAAAATTTTTGCTTCGATTAACAGACTGTACTGCAGTGCTGGGTATGAATCATGGGGTTGTAAAACGATATCATCATTGGACGCTATGGACTATGGGGGCTTGTAGGGTGGATTGCCTGACGTCAACCCATACGAATTCTGGTCGCGTATTGACGGATAGATGGAACGGCCATTATAATTTTTACTGCCTAAATGGTTATCGGTGTTTTGAAATTTTTTTTTTTTTTCCTTCTTTGATAAATTTATACGTACGATTAATATCGTTTCGCATAATTCTACAACACGGAAACGATCTTCCCCAGTTTTATACGTTATCACGCGATTAATGACTCTCTGGTTTTTTTTATTTCTTTTTTTCTTCTCTCTAGCTCGTTTTCTCCTCGCAGAGTATGAATTTACGTTACTGTATATCTGTACTGTGTATTATTTATGAGTATTCGTTTCGTGGATGCTAATCCGTTGCTTTAATTAATAGACTTTTCCGTTTCGCGAGGACGATGTAATTATTGTGGGGAGATTAGGGTAGGTAGGGAATTTTGAAAAAAAAAAAAAAAAATTTTAACCACTCACCGAGTAACTTCATCACCTGAGACTGACTGATGAATATATTGAGGTATCCATCGCTCAGTCGAATCAGGATGAAAAATATTAATTTGAAATACAGAAGGTTGCAGAACCTTCCAAACTGCATTGTCACATGCTTCGTTTCACCCACCCACTGCACCCTTTCACCTGTTATCACCTGATTGCGACATTTCACAGTAATGCGTAAGATCGCTTATATGACTTACGAGCGAGGGAAGAAAGTCAAAGAAATTTTTTTTTTTTTTTTTTTTTTTCAAAAAATTGATACAAAATTTTTTTCGAATTCAAATCCGGCAGATTTCATCGCGATACGGAATACCTCGGTCGTTAATCGCGTAAGTTTACTCGGAATCGTGAAAAAAAGTTCCGTCACGTGTATATAATTTTTTGCAAAATTTTTCGGGGTATTAATTTTTTTCAAAAATCTAAAAATTTTTTCTCACAGCGCACCGTGCGCGATTTTTGCGAATTGTCAACGCGAATACGTAAGTCACATGGCGCCTCGTGATGTCGAGCTATCAATGACGTCAGTCGACGGAGGAACGGCGTCGTCGACGTCGACGTCGGGACGCGACTAAAACGACGCCCGCAATCGCTTATCGGACGAATGCTTTTAGCGCAGGCGCTTAGAAAGGCGCCAAGGCGTACCGGCAAATGACGAAATTTCCGGATACTTAGAGTCGGAGTCTTTCGAACCTCGACTCTATCTAATCGCGTCTCCAAAGGTCACGCAGCCATTTCTATGGCGGCGATTCTATGTATAATAGATTAGAAATTCGAAATGCAAAGGATTTTTGGATGCGCCTTAATGCCAATCGAAGAGGATAGAATTACACGTAGAAGACCATAGCAAAGGTTTCGTCGATCTCGACCTCTTTCGTGTCTTCTTTTCAATTTTTTTTTCTTTCTTTTTTTTTTCTTTCCGGATTAGATCACGCATAGGAAGGACTAAGGTCAAAGGGGAGCGCCTGGAAATGGATATTCCGAAAACGGATATCGGAAAGGGATGACACAGGCTATATATATATATATATATATATATATATATATATATATATATGAGTACACGGTATAGGATGGAAATAGTGAAATGGAAACAAGAGAGTGAGAGAGAGAGAGAGAGGTTAAATTTCGTAAAGGGTAGAAAAGGTGAAAGCGAAATGAAAGTGCGACGGGTTTAACATGAAAATTCCGGAACGTCGCTTATATTAATTTATCGTGCTTTGTGCCTCTTTCAGATTTTCAATCAAGCATCGGCGCGGATTCGAAAGCAGTGCCGTCGTTTGAAAATGGTCGAATTTAATTAAATGGGCCTCCGAACCTCCAGATCCTCCCTGACGCGCCCTCTGACCCCCCCGACCTCTGCCTGTTATCCCACACCCCACTACACGTGACGTCCTGCCAATGCCCCGCGCAGTGGCTGCAGACCAGTTTGCCAGTTTCACAATTTGATCTTCGGGAGTTTAGCTTCGGCTCGTTCGTTGTGAACGGGACTTTAATTGGAACTGGGAGATTAATTAACTCCCTCAAATCCGTACGAAGCGACAGGAATTTCATCCACGCGATTTTCGAATTGTACGGGACCAGCATTTTTTTTTTTTTCTTTTTTTACTATTTATTTCATCCCTTTCTACGGGACCAACCAACCGCGGAGCGTCGGACTTTACACCTGTAATTTGACAACTGACAGAATTTCCGGGTTAAAGGACTTTCCGTATCCCATTAATAAATAAGTAATCGAACTGCGTTAAATTACCATCGGACCAGCTGAATTGGGTTCCTTATCAGTCGCGACGATGACGAGTCAGATTCCCGGTGTAATCGGTAACGTTGACGGGACAGAGAGCAGAGACAATCAGAGAGTGAATTTATTTAATTAACAGTATAAAAAGCCACGCTCGGAATTTGAGAGAGTCGAAGTTAAAAAACAATGGTAAGAGAGAGAGAGAGAGAGAGAGAGAGAGAGAGAGAAGGGAGAAAACAAACGAACAGACGCGGCAAAACTAACGAGGTCCTCGAGACGGCAGGCAGCCTCCTCGCTCCAATCAGCCAGATCATTAACTCAAATAATTAATAATGATTGGAAATCGATAGCGCGCCTCAATCGTATGCGCATCTGTGCGCGAGGATCGCGTCACGCGGACACCGAGTATATTTGAAAGGCATGATAATTGGCCGGAGGCAGAATTCAACTAGCGTGTGCAAAAACGTGCCGTTTGCCTCTGTTACATTGCCAATCGTCATTATACCGGGACAAGGGTTACGAGCGTAGATTCCTTTCTGGTGGGAGTCACGTCATTTTCATTTACGGTAATTTCAATAAACGTTCCTCCACGAGTCTGTATCCCTCTTGCTGTGCTAATCAAAATTTTGAAAAAAAAAAAATTTCAAAAATCATTCGCCAATAGCAGCTGATCGATTTTCAGCTGCGCGTGCAGTCCCAATGGAATTCCGTAGACTGACAGTGGCATATCCAACGACAGAGACGTACACAGCTTTGTGTACGTATACAGAACATAGTCGAGATGATACAATTTGAAGCGTCGCGACGCTTTGTTTCATTAGGCGATTGTCGATCGTCCGAGCGGACATTATGGAAATGTATTCAAAGGACGGGGAGATTGAATTTGATTCGCAAATCAAGCAAGGCCGCATTAAAAGTCCATTATGCCAATGAGATGCTCGTTATGCTTTTCACGACCTGGGATTAATTGACGCAAGACAAGATTAGAGGCTGTGAATTTTATCTGAATTAAAAAAAAAATTATTTTTCATCCAAAAAAAAAAAAAAAAAACATTGGAGTCCGGGCCCTGTGATAAAATCATGATTTATTCCTACGTTGCACCCCTGTCTCTCCTCCAAGCCCAACTATCGTTTAACCCTTCTTTAACGCAAACTACCCCAAGATCATCCTCGATTAGTTTCGGCAACCATTAAACGAGCGAGACCACCACCCCCGTATTAGCTGAAACAGACTATATTTAGTTACTATATTATTTTCCCACTACGTCGAATCGGCTGTACGACCAGCAGGCATAGATACAGGTATAGCAATGCGTGTGAAGTAAAGGCGACGTTTCTCAGTGCCTCGTAGTCTTACTATAGTCATACTTCGATTGGAATGCTGTCTGTTAAAGATAAGGGTAGCTACCCTCCCCCAAGGGAAGAAGGCACAATATGCTTTGCCACAGCGAAACCTATGTTCCCCTGCGCGTCGACTATTCTCACCACTGTTACACATCGACATCCATCCCCTTACAGAACGGCTACGCCCCGACGTCCCAACCACCCCCTCCCGAAGTATAAGGGAGGCTCGGTTATATTAGGGTGGTTTACACAGGGAGTTTCTTATCGTCGGGAGCCACATTGGCTAAACAGCCGAAAATACCATTCGGCATTTTGTTTCGCGGATGCGATAATTGCTACTCGCGCTGGTTTAGATTTTACCATTGATTCCCTAGGGGGTAGTTTTTTCTCTCTGGTTTCGTTCATCCCTTAGCCCTGATTACAGGCAGGCTATCGGTGTCTATTTTTTTTTTTTTTTTCTTATTATTCGTTTCTCGATCCGTGCTTCTTCCCTTTTTTCCAATTTTTTTTAAAAACCCTACGGCAATGAACGGGCATCGGTGCAATTGACGTTTTTCGAATGGGAATGCGATGTATGACGAATTAAAATTCCTGAAGCATCGTGCTTGCCGGAATCGGGGATCGAATCGTGTACCGATTTTAATTGGCGACCCGCGTTCCGAATAGACGTTTAATTGGACGGATGAAAATTGTTCGGCGATCGCTTCTAGTACTGTACTAATGTTATATGTAGGAGCGTATTGCGTTTAAGGTATATATGTATATAAGGTATATAACGGTACCAGGGATATATTAATATAGAAGGGAATGGAAGGATCCTTCCTGGAATGTTACCTTCGCATATTTCGAGTCACTCGAGAACCTTTGACCTTTTGCTTATCTCATTCGTTTTGGGTCGTTTCTATCAACACCCTTACTTTACAGTACTTGGCTGTACTGTATTAGGCTCTAGTGCGCGTACACGTATATATTCGGAATATTTTATTTTTCGTCCTTTTTCCTTTGGTCCTTACAGGATAGAAGATTTTAGGGATGAATCTTACTTGGTAGGGGTTGCCAACAGGGGTTGGTGTTAATATTCAGAGCGTAAAATCGTAATATAAAAGTATGAGGGATTAGTATAATATTCCGAGGCCAATTCTTCTTATCTTAAGGGATGCTGCTGTTTTCGGTGATTAAGAACCGCGGGAATAATAATTTTGGCTGAATTAAAATTTATTCACGGGTATGATAACGCGAAGGGGATGATAGTTTTTTTTATCCGAGTATCGTTAACCGATGAGAATCACTGGGTCTCCGCGATATCGTGTAAATCGTGATCCTGTTTTCATGGAAAACAAAGCGATTTGACGGTATTAAATTAATAGGGGCGATTCCGTGGGGACTGTTTGCCAGTAAGCCTCCCTGCGTGACTTCCGTTAGGAAGGTTGGCTTACTTCCGTCGCGGACCAATCACGACGAGCAAATACTTCTGATATAACTATTCGAGAATAGTGGGAACCCCCGTTCGTCTTCCAGAGAATTAATAAATTTTTCATTTTTTCTCGCAAAAAATCCCATTGCCCCTTTCAAACGATTTAATCAGTGTTCTAGAAACTGAAATTAATCTTTATCAGTAAATTTCCCTGTGTCGAGTTCCAAAGCTATTCCACTAAGATTACATATATCCAGGCAGAATATCCAACTAGTGTATTTTTCTATGAAATAAAACCCAACGGCACAGATCCCCCAACGAATCCAAATAGAAACTATGAAAAAAATCCGGGTATCGAATTTCTTGAAAAATATTTGAAACTAAAAAAAAGATATTGAAAATGACAAAAAGTAATACTAAAAATTCATAATAATTAAATAGCACAAGATTTATCATTTTTATCAATTCCGAACCTCCATCAAGTAAATTCCATTGAAATTAACAGAAGCGTATATAGTATCAACCTAATAAAAAAAAAAAAAAAAATAATCCAGGATGAGCAGAGAAAAGAAGAGCAGGACCAGGTTCGGGAACATGTCCCTGAGGGTGGCAATACGTAGGGGTCTGTCGGATTTGGCCAGCAGGATCCCAAACCGGATGAAGGGATGAATTCGGCGGGATCCTATTCGTTGAATGCCGAGAGTTGGTACCGCGTACAGACATACCGACTGTACCAAGTCGAGCTTTTACGATCTCTTGGCTCGCAAAATTTGTCTGGATGGCATCGCGGCCGCGTGGCTTTCCTTGCTTTACTTGTTTTACTCTTGACGTCAAGCCCGGCTGTGCTCTTCTGGCAGCATCCACTGCGCAATGGAGACGGAGCGACAGGAAGTAGTAAAAGAGTCGGGCCAAGCCAGTTCAACTTCAACTACCCACTCAGTATATATATATATATATATATATATGTATAAGCTATACGTCTCTCTCCTAACCATAGTAGAGAGTTTGTCGCCATTCGACACGATAGACGTTGATCCTGCGATGCTTGCAAATCCGTTTCCCGTATATCTCATGCAAACACGACTAAATCCGTTGTAGCTACCGGCATAGACTACGGTCCAGAGTCTGGAAGTCTGAAGGAGTCACCCCGAACCCAAAGAGGAAAGATACTAGGAAATGAAAAAAAAAAAGAAAGAAAGAAGAAAAAGAGAATAAAAGAAAAGCCACGGAGAACCAGGACCAGTCATTTGTATCCTCACGTTGACTGGATAAAAGCTGTCCTGTCATTCGTATCCACCCCTTTTCAAAGATCGCACTGGCTCGACATTGGCGCGACCCCCTTGACCCTGCAACTTTTCGTCATTCGGTCAGGGTTTCCTGAAGATTTATTATCTTATCGAGCCCTCTTCTTGGCCTCTTAGCTGGTAGAAAAATACGAAGAAACGAAAAGCTACTTTCTATTCTATTAACTTTTATTTGTCTTGATTCCGGACCGAGTGGCTGCTGAAGATTTTTTTTAAGTATAGACTGATAAGGCACGGGTTGACCTTTGACCTCGGATTCATCGATACCGTCTATCTACGAAAATTGGGTTTAGATCGGGAATGAAACGCGTGACAGTTGGCGAAACGCGGAATCAAAAGTGACGATCGACGCCGAGCGTCGGGGACGTCGGATTACGTGGATATCTCGGGGGCTTCGCTCTATGATAATTGTTATGGCGAATGGAAGCTGCGGAATGGAGTGACGATAATCACTGTCGGGATAGTCATTCGCGTTAGGTTGGCTGCCATCGTAAAATTAACATGAACGCGACATTAGCGAGAACTACGTGCAGCTCGAGTCTAACGGGTCGTGAATGAGTTATTGTTCCCGTGGCAGGGACGCGTCTCGTTAGGATTTCACTGTGCAAATTGGATTGGCGTACGGAGAAGTGCCTAGGGATATCTGGTGACTTTTAATGCCATCCAGATTTTTTTGGGGTAAAAATAAGACCGGGCTTCACGAAGTTTTTCGAAGTTTGAAACTTTTAGGGTGTCATGGGTACAGCTTGTTTGTATATGTATGGGGAATTTTGTGGCTCCGAGTAATGCGAGGCAGGTGTCGCGCACTTTACGGTAAAAAATCCCTAGAAAAATATTTAATAAACTAAGCTCGTAACTAGCCGGATGATCCTTCAATTTCGTTCTGGAATATCCTTTGGAAACAGGCTGGCTTCCTCTTGCGGGAGGGCGAAATAGGGTCACGTTTTAATAAGACGCCACCCCCTGCCGAACGCTTAGTAACTTTGGCAGAGACTTTGATTAGCTAGGGAATCCTGCTAATGACAGGGGATCGACCCGTGTTTAATCCCTATATATTCAAAAGTCCCTAGAACGTTTACGTAGCAAGAATGGAGGGTTATTTTATCGAAAGGGATTTAACCTATATATATATATATATATATTTAGTGTAAACGTTCCTCCGTAATAATCCTGTAGGATCCAGGCATTTTCTGGCACTCTGATAACTTGCCCATTATTTTCTATCTATATGTGCATAGCTATCTTACTTCAAAAGCACTCTTATCAATAGTTCACCGAGAAGGAATCTTATTTCCTACCCGGCACGCCAATTGGATGAAGCTTCGAATTTCAATCGATAGACCGCGAAGAAAAAAAAAAGCTCATCGACTCGAAGTGCTTTCCATTGGTCGGGCCAGAGAGTCTGCGAGAAAAAAGGACTCCGGAAGATGCTGGTTAGATTTTATGTTTATCTTTATTGCCGAAACGAGGCGAGAGTTTTCGATTGGCTGGCTAGTTTGGTCCAAACGTGGCCGAAGATTGCCGAAGATGGCCGAGCGTGTCCACTCGGAAACTTTGGGTCTCGCATATATTCCGAAGCGTTCTTGTTCATTTTTACGTAATAATAACAATCGCTACCAGTCGGCCGAACTTTGCCGAAGTTAACCGAAGATGCACTTTATGGTGTCTTTATCGAAGGATTTTATTGGCCGAGTGATATTTTTACAGCCGAATACGATTTTACGGTGCCCATCTTTCTATCAACGTCACTGTACAGTCATAGGGTCCAGGGATCTCGTATTTATTCCTTGGATAACGAAGTAATTAAAGAATATCATTGGTTCAAGACTTTATGGTCGTTTCTGGGGAATTTGATCTAGGGACGGAAAAAGAAATCCCTATGACTAATACTCACTACTTTTATCAGTCTACGAAGTTTCCTTTTGTGGTTATGTTTTTATGTATGGAATACAATTTTCCTCTATCTCGTCCAGTCAGCAAACGCCGATCCTACCTCGTGCAATTATAGGACCAAAAAGGTATCTTCCTCGAATATAAATAGAACCTTTTACATTATGTTTTATATAGTTATCTATTTTCACATTGAGCTCGTACCGGACGCGGGCTTTTCGCGAAATTTGAATTCCTTTGTTAAATCGTCCTGCATTCTTCGGACACTATATATCATACGTGCAATTATACCACACGCTCCACGCACTGCGTATTAATTCAAGGTATATTAAAAGCAGCGACAGTGATCGTGCACACGTATGAAAGAAATGTGTAAAGAATACATGGAAAAGTGAATTTTGAAAATTTACAAAAAAAAAAGTATCTCTTCCAAGGCTACGCCAATGCGTACGTGCTGGAGCTACGGAAATTGAGAGTAATCGAAACTCTTTGCCAGACGTAATTCCTCATTTTGGCCAAGTTTCACGTAGCCCATGACAGATCCCATTCATTTGTCACAATTTCCAAAGACACTCAAAGTTACCGAATGAAAGGAAAACGTCGTAGCCAGTCGAGACAGCACGAAAAATCATAAGTTTTCCGATATTCCAGTAAAGATTCGTAAGAACGATTTTTTAAAAATAATTTTGAAAAAAATAAATTTTTTAATCCCTCTCTGCACGAGCAAAAATATTTGTATACCTACATAGCAAATAGTCAATAAATTTGTAGGACCATTGCATATGTGCAAATTCGCGTTCTCCTTATCAGATAAAAGTTTCCCAGTAGATTTTTCCATTCCCAGAATTCCCGCAATATACGCTCCTGTATATGCTGATTCGGCTGGTTTCTTCCTACAGCGTCGCCCCCCCCACCTCTTTTATACGAGCCTGAGTCCCGGAGTGAGGATATTCAAATGAATATTGCAGTTATGGAGGAAAGTCATATAAACCGTGAAAACTTGTAAGGAATGAGATAAATTATTTCCCGGCCCATAAAAACTCCCATAAATATCGGGAAACTCAGCGACCCCCCTCCTCCTTTCCCTTGGCCATCCCCCTGCTCAAGCAGTACAAACATATCCGAGACTATTTCCACTCTTGGATAACGTTAAGCTATAAGCGGCATCCTGCCTGCGCACTCGAACGGAGGGTTGGGTCATAATTGAAAAGCACTATAAAATTTTGAAAAATAATTTCAACGGCAAAGAATCCCAGGGGCGGACGATGGACCGTCGAGTACACGAAGAACGGGATGACAAAGTGGTGCCAAGCGAATTTGAATGAATTGAAGATCGACGCTTTAAGGTTTTAAGATCCTTAAAGGATTAAATGGGCGCCGTTTTGAATAATCCTTAATAATCCTTGCTGATACATACCCTTAGGGCTTACAGCTTCGAGGACCTGTGTCCTTGCCAGATCGATTGCAATAAAATTCCTTTGAACGAGAACCCTCGACACACTGAGAGGGGTTGATGCCAGTGGATACGTGTGTGGAGTATGTAGACGGAGTCCTGGCAACCCCTAAACGACTACCCTTATGACTGGGAGGTCCTGCGGGACGGAAACACTTGTCCTGGGTGCGTCACGTCCTTAGAAACGGATTGGCTGACTCTGAGCTATTTTTTTTTCCCTCTATTTTATACCTACGCGACTATACCTATATATCGTATACATGGACCCCTTGTACGGTTCTTACCATTGGAACTATACGCCGTCCGCTCTATGAGGTGTCTACTTGTTTATTTATTAGTCGAGAGATCCTTATCCAGCATCTTCTCTTTTTCTGTATTCTTGAATTTTTCAAAAAAAAAAAAAAAAAATCCGAGACTTCGGTCTTGTTTACGCAAAGGATCTCAGGCGGGACGATATTTTAAGCAGGGTTGTAAATCTCTCCCTTACTAACTTTCGACCTTTTTTTTTTTTTTTATTTCCTACCCCTAATATTACGTGTAATATCTTACTTGGAGATTTGGCCGAAATAAGAGAACATCTTGGCGCTGTTCAAATAAATGAATCCGGGCGTGACACGTGATCGGTGAACTCAATGACGCGTTCGTGATTTGGTCCGAAATATGTCTCGTTCTCGAAAAAGTCAAAAATCCGAAAATATCGGTACCCCCAAAAAATTATGTCCCGACTGTACGGAACCTTTTTTTATTATGCTCGTTGGTAGGGTGAATTTTTTATTTTTTTAACGGAATGTCATTTTTAGCTTCGGCCAACTCTAACCCGATACATTACCAATTATCGAACAACCTGTTTATTGAGTCTGGCTGGACGATATTACCGGTGGACAGGACCGTACGTAAGATTGTACGGTACCAGGCGCAAATGGCGAAGCCACGTGTTAATTGGTGAGACAAGAATAATGCGATTGGGGTAAAATCTGTTTTTATGTACGACTGACGTCACGCGTGTGCGCTTGTATTCAGGAGGACGAGGTACAAGGAAAAACGTTATTACGACGATGGTAAAATTTTGTGGAACCCACGTAAAGACGGCACTGCTGAAATTCTTTATCCGAATGGTAAAGCAGCATTGAAGATTTCACGGCCGACTGGAAGAGCATGTAAATAATATAAGATAGCGAGGAACGTAAATTTTGAGTGATGATTCTTCAAAAAGAGATCCTTCGATTTTTCATGATATTTTTATCAAATTTTTTAGACGATATGTATACCGTCTTCACTCCAGGAGATAAAGATGCCTTTGGTCTTGCTCGAGGATCCTTGATCCTTGCTGTTTTTGACACTATGGGCGAAGGAGTGGTATTTGGCGAAGACGGCCGTACGCGGTTGGTATCATTAATTATAATTTTTTATCAATTTTTTCTTTTCAATTTCTTCCTAAAGTCTTAGTTATAATCAAAATGGTGGTGTGTATCTGGACAATCCTGCGGGAGTGCCGTTTACCTGGTTCTGGAATAATTATCAAGGGAGATCCGTCAGTTTTAATCTTTACTCGGTTAGTCGGTAGTGATTTTTTTGTTGGGTATACAGGAAATTCAAAATTTTGAATTTTCTTATTCAGGAAGCTTCAGTCGCTCATTTGGTTGATGATCTACGTGATGCCAATCAGACGTCCAGGTATATTTTTATGGATGACATTTTTTTTTTGTGAAAAAATAAAATTATTTCTCTAACCAGCAGAACCAAAAGTCCAAAATCTGCAAAAACGGAAGATAAGAAAACACAGGAGGAATCGAAAACTGCCGAAGTTACGGAAAATTTTTCTGAATTCAAGTAATTTTACTGCTGGTTCATCCTTCAATTTTGATAAGTCAATCGAAAGGTGGTACTCGGAGATATTAATTGAAAATATAGGTTACAGCCAGTGAAGGACAGGCAAATGGACATCCTGGCGCCAGTCAAGACAATTTGTCTAAAGTTGAATGGATACTTAAGCTTAAGGATCCTCGACCGTAGGAATGTCAGCCTGCGCTTCTTTGCCGGTAATAAAAGCGTCCGGTAAGTGAATTGAAACTTACTGCTGGAATTTCATCCCTGGTGAGAATCCACTGGAATTTCCCTCAAGTACACGAGAAACGGTAGAGATGGATCATTATACGAGAATTTTACATTGTTTCCCACAATCTTCATAATTTTTGGTTCTCTTCGTTCTGCCAACCAGAATCGAGCTCGGCGTCGAATTGAATCCGAGAAAAGAACTTTTTTCATATCTCGTGGATTCCTCGAATTGGGTTCAAGAGATGCTCAAGTTTGTTATTATAATTTTTTTTCTTCAATTTCTACATATAATCCACAACAGTCTTTCTTATTGAAATTCTTTTTTTATTTTCAAAAGATGCAGATTCATCGAGAAACCCCCAGAAATTATAGGGCCGAAGAGCAGCCTGCAGGAAGTATCGCGAGAGTATGAAAAATTGAAAAAAGCTGTATCAAAAAATAAAAAAATTATGTCAAGATACAATTGTCACTGATAAAAAATCGGTTCGTACGACGATAAATAAAGATAACAGCGTGTAACGAGATTTAAAGAAAATTAGCGTTTAATTAAAATAATTATAAAAATAGTCATTATAATATTATGTATAAGGCGTTTCATTTTGTGTATCGTGTGTGCCAATGTTTCGTGTATCTATGTATATTCTTGTGCTTAAGCACGTACATAAAACATATTCCCAATTCCCGGGAATATAGAGACGTTACTTAAGAATAAAGGGGGTTCTTTTGTTTTCTCGTTTATGTGGGACGAAGATGGGACGAAAAGAAAGTAACAGGGAGGGAGAGAAAAATAACTAAAAGGAAAACCTCGGCGCGTCGCAAGAATTTCGAATAAGTTAAGGTTAGGTTGTCGCCGATATCGCCCGGAATTCAAAAAAAAATGACGATACCGTCGCCGTTAGTACACGATGACCGCGATGAGGTAACGATGGTGGAGGGGGTCGAAGAGAAAGGGATTTTGCAGTCGAGAAAAAAAGAAAGTACAGATCTAAAGGAGAAAAATAAATAAGGGTTTTCAGACTGTCGTTCGAAGAACAAAGAAAAGAAAAAAAAAATTAATAAACAGAAACAAGCATGAACGAAGCAATCGAGAATCCGATCGACGACGCCAACTTCGGATCAGTCTAGGTCGAGGAGTCAAAGTCCCGAAAGCTTCGCGAAGCGGAGGAAGAGGCTGTGACAATGAAGAATCGAGAAGACGAAGAGGAGGATGTTCCACGAGAGTGAGCGAAACGTGTCCAGCGTCGTCCATAAACGACCGGAAGTGTCCGTCGTTCGTGTCAATCGTCAACGTCTTGGGCCCCTGGGCCCCCAATTTTATTCTTTATGTACAATCGACTTCTCCCAGGAGCTGCTTCCCTATTTGTTCCAGGATCACTAGTCCTTTCTCTGCTCACTCTCGAGCGTCGTTCTCCTGGTACCTCTTTTTCTTTTCTTTCTTTCTTTTTTTTTTTCATTTTTTATTTCTTCTTTGTCTCGCGCGCTCTTATGTACACTACCACGCTTTCACTGTTGCTCTCCGTTTCTTTGATTATGTTCTCTCTCTCTCTCTCTCTCTCTCTCTCTCTCTCTCTCTCTCTCTCTCTCTCTCTCTCTCTTCGTAATTCATATTCGCGTCACTCGCTTCCGCTCTCTTCCGGGCCCTCCCACGGGAAGATTTGACGATAGCCGATCAAGAAGACTTTCCAGGGCTTTCAAGAGATAAAATAGAAAGAGAGGGAGAGAGAGAGAGAGAGAGAGAGAGAGAGAGAGAGAGAGAGAGAGAGAGAGAGAGAGAGAGAGAGAGAGAGAGACACTCAGAGAGTCCAGGATAGCTTGGCTAGCCTCGTCTTCACAGAGTGTCGCATAGAATCTTCTTTTCTTGTTTTTTTCTTTTTTACTTATTTCTTTACGGAGACTGCAGGTAATAGTGTCGACGTTCTATCCCGGGTATCATTATAGCGCGTTCGTCCTCGTCGCTTACTTCCGTTTGTTCTCTTTTCTTTTGTTCTTTATCGGTCACTCCTTCGTTCGCTCGTCGATTCAGTTCGCTACCTTCACGAATTCCGGATTTGGGACGCTGCAGTTCTCCGGCACGAATGCTGGATGCACGAAGGACGGAGCATTCAGACCTGCGTTTTTGCGGTCCACCGCACGTACTCTGACGAAGAGGAAGGCAGCCACCAGGGAGGCCACCACTACGACCAGGAGGAGCATCACCAGGCCACCCACGAACCCTGGCAATGACATGCAAATAGTCTCAGGATCCGCTGAGCTGGCATTCTGAATAACAACTGTGGTATCGTTGCTCGAGTTCGTCGTGCCCAGGGCGAAATTCACGTCACCCGGTGCCACGACCTGGATAATGCGAGAGGTATTCACGTCAGTCATCTCCTGGGCGGCCCTCTTGTACACGTGAGAGGTCACCAGGGTGATGGTCTGGTAGAGATTCTGAAAAGAATTTTTAAATTTCGTCAAGATCTCTGCCGACTATGAAATATCTATTGTGCTCCATCAGGATGACTCACGTCGTCGTGAACGTCGTCGCCGTCGGCTGCGGCTCTTCGCCTTCTGGCACCACGTAGCTCAGCTGGGAGACCCTCGACCGACCTCGGACGTCCTCCGAGAGTGGCCAGGTTGCCCTCCAGTTCCTCCGAGCCCACGGTACCCTTCCTCTTGACCGTTTGGTAAGCAGCTGCTGGATGACCAGGAAGTGGCGGAGGAGGCAAGTGGATACTGTCCTGAGGACTCTGGGGGGAGCTGCTGGCCGTCAAGTCACCAGGAGTCGAGCTTGGCGAGGATGACGAAGTCTGAGCTTGCGGCGCTGGGACCACGTCTGGATTTTGTTCGCTAATAAAAGTACACCAGGTTAACATCAAATTAAATAAGAACAACAACACTCTCAAAATATTTAAACAGACCTGTACGCCCCGGCTGGTCCACTGGGATGACGAGGATCAGGGTACGCCGGAGGTACTCCGTATTCCGGTACCGGTGGTGCTCCGTAATCCGAAGACAGACCCTGATGAACCGGTGCTCCGTATTCCTGAGTGAGTCCTGCAGGTGCACCGTACTCCAGACCAGGATGGCCGCATTTCGGCTCGGGACAGTTGTAACGGCACACTTGAATGACACATTGGAAGTGCACGTTCATGCTGTCTGGGAATTTGAAGGCCTGGAAGTACGCGAAGCTCACGACGGATGCACTGGGCCCAAAGTTCTTAATCTTCTGGAACCTGCAACCCCAGGAAAAATGAGAATGAGGACACGTCTAATATTTAATCCATGTAAATCATTGAACCCAGAACAGAAGTTTTACCTGGACATGATCTTGGGCCTGACGACACATCCATATTGATCAACCAATTGAATGGGTGCTCGCTTGCCATCGTGCGCAACGCAATTGCGCACCAGCATGTCGAACTTATTCTCATCGTCCTTGATAGCCAATACCATAGTCATGGTCTGTCCAATCTTTACGATGCCAGAGACCTCAGAGGCCCAGGGTCCCTTGCCAACCTGGATCTGCATCCAGCACTGAAGATTGTCCCCGAGGAAGTTGGCGGTAACAGCATGGAGCATGTCAACTTGGAAGGGTCTGAAGGTGACGGCCTTCTCGTAGAAGTCGTACCAGGTGCACCGAAGTTTCCTAGCCTGATCCCAGACCTCCTGAACGTAAGGGTCGTACTGAACGATGATGGTGTTCTCGACGTAACTACCGGAAGGCGTCGGGGCGCCATAGGCAGCCACGTTGTGATTGGCCGAGGAGCTCATGCCGCAAGAGTTCAGGAAGATCTCGAAGGTAGCGCTAAGATGTCCTGTACCCGGTTTCAGATGAACACAGTGAGGATCCGAATAAAATCCCTTGCTAAATATCATCCCGTAGAAGGGTCTGTCGAACTCGATGTTCACCCTCATGTGGGTCTTCTCGCACTGAACTTGCAAATGCTTTATCTGAGGCGTGTCCGGCGATGCCAGTGGCCAGTTCTCCTCGGCACCGTGCGACTGAGGTGGTCCATACTGGGATGCTGGAGCACCGTAAACTGATCTGTGCTCCAGAGGGAGGGCGCTGCTGTCGACCAGAGGTGCTTCGCATCTGACGCTCTATAATCGAAACAAAAAATTAATTTAACAAAAGTTCATGATCTTTATCAAAATTACTTTAAACCAAGCTGTCACGATGGACGCATCCGGTATTTCGGAAGGACCCGGTCCCTTGCGTCTTAACCAGTAAATACAGTAACGAAGAACAGAGACCAGGAAAAGAAATTGCGAAAGAGAAATTATGCGTTTTCATAAAGCACTTTAGGCGGGAATTTCGAAATACGCTCGCAGCGTTATAACGGAAAGAAACCCGAACGCCTGTGTCGTATGTAGATGCGCCTGTACGTACGTCACCGGAAAGAGCGTTGACTGTGGCACAGAAGTATGACGGGGATTCGAATAAATTCATCGTTGGCTTCGAAGAGAATTCTTTTGAAAAAAAAAAAATAAACGGTAAAAAAATGGCAGGTAGAAGGGGGACTCTCTCCTTATGGAATAACAATGAAGGAATCTCACGAGGTTAGTTTCGAAAGTTTCGACAGTCGAAGATTCGGAACGACACGGTTGATCGCCATTAGAATTCCAGCTGTTCTTATAGAGGTGAGACGTTTCGTGAAATCTCAATGAAATTGTATTACGTTTTTTTGCATTTCTTATACTCGCACATCACTATTTAATTTCGTGTATGAATTACGTTTCTGTATTTCCCATTCGTTTTTACATACTCTCCGTATCCTTGTCTATCTTATATATGTATAGATCTGCTAAGTCTGATTAGTCCCAGTCAACCATACGAATTGGGTTAATTTAAGGCTCGTCCAACGTTCTTCGAGCCATGGTCGCAAATTAATATCAATTTGAAAAATAGCCAGATGAAAATAAGAGAGAGAAAAATGAAAAAGGAGCAAGTTTTAACCCCAGGCTATAAACCAGCAGGTAGATAGACACCAGGGCACTGACAACGCCCTGGGCGATTTCGCATTCTGGGTTAACGCACGGCGTGCCTATTAGATTCGGAAAGGTTCTCGAAGGCACCGTTCAACGAGCAAGAGAGAGAGAGACAAGGAGAGACTAAAGAAGAGGGCCGGGGAGTGTCGCGAGAGAGCGCAATTAAACCACAGTAGACTCTCCCGGGCGTCACGAAGACGCCGACGACGACGACGACGACGCTCGTTTCTCTGCAATTAAGACGCGACGCAATTAGCGTCTCGTTACGGCGCAAACTTAGTCAACGACATCGCATCGTATTCAGGCTCTTCTCAAAGACGCTGCTCGATGATTAGAGATCATCCAGGATCATCCCGAGTCCCGTCATCCTTTGGGTCCAGCCCGCCGACTTCGGACGCCCCAGGACATAAGCCGGACTATCGGCTGATTCTCTAACCAAGTGTGGTAGCCACCGACTACCAGCCAGCCAATTCGATAAGATCTTGTCAGCTGGTCAGGTTGCCGATGACGAAGGTGAATATTCTTCCACCGGGTATCCATGGACGTTCTAATCGTGATTTCAACCTGCAGGAACTCTGGTCAAACTTTCAAGACTCTATCCACTGGTATACGAGTATAACTGTACAGTCCCGGCAACTTTGCCCCTCAATTATGATATAGTTGCGAAAGAGCAGCAAGTACCAGCGCGTGCCGCGAACAGGTCCCAAAAATTCAGGCCCATTTATTAAAAGACACGTACACTCCGTCAGAGAAAAGGCACGAGTCGACGATAATGTATCTTGGATAATTTTTAGTTGAAAACCGGTAAATCTGGATGTAACCATGGAAACAGGTTAAAAGCGATACGAAGGACCACGAGGGTTAAATTACTTAAAAAAATTAACGCGAGTCGTCAAAATAATTGGATTTAAAAAAAAGAAAAAAATTTCTCAAAGGGGGGCCTTACAACTGATTTTTGCCAAACAGTACGCGTGTCTTTGTCTTACTCGCGTAACTGCCAATAAGACCCTCTCTCTCCCACTCGTTGCTAGTATAGGAAACTTCGAAATTATTAAAAATACCACGGGGACTTTTGTTCCGTCGATTGATCAAGTTCATCCGTCCAGTGACATCCGGGAACATTTTTCTGTTTTTTTTTTATCGACTTTACGAAGACTTACTCGAGACGTCTTTCCGACCTGTGGCTTAACGGGATATACAGGTGCACGTGATATATGTAAGTTCAGTACGGAATTGTTGCCCACCGGAAACGAGAGTCTCTTCTCGAGCCTCTCGTGATTTCACTTTTCTATTGTCATTCGCCAGTCAACGGACTCCACTTACGAGACACTTTCACCTGTGTCACGGAATAACGTGACAATTTACTAATTGTCTTCTTGTCACGAATACCGTGTACGTATACGTATAAGTATTAGGTATCGTCATTTGGAGATGCTTTTAATTCATTCCCAAACAATAGGTACGAGCGCTACAGGTGTATCTTTCTTTGCTACAGATCTGTAGGTCCTAGTACGGCTACTACGTAGGACAGAAGCAACAAGTGACGGATTCGAAGAAAAGGGTCTTGTCTTGCTGCTGGGTCGCTGCTGGGTCGTTACTGGGTCTTTGCCTATTAAAGAGTAATATCCTTTTGGCCATTTTGAAATACGTAATCTGTAGGTCCTAGTACGGCTACTACGTAGGACAGAAGCAACAAGTGACGGATTCGAAGAAAAGGGTCTTGTCTTG
>JARQTH010000614.1:142457-161025 GCA_030142595.1 Trachelus iudaicus
CTGCTGGGTCGCTGCTGGGTCGTCACTGGGTCTGTGCCTGTTAAAGATCAAGATCCTTTTGACCGTTTTGAAATACGTAATTAACGTCGTACGTAATAACGCGATATACCCGCATCAATTAAAAAATGAAATCACATTCGAATTTCGACAAGTAGAAAACATGGCGACTAACGACGTCGAGCGTCCCAGCGCGTCGTGCCCGCGTCTCGCGACATATATGGGGGCGAAAATGTAGGACGTCGTGCCGGATCGTGTCTCCTTTTCTAAATGAGAAAAAAAAATCGACGCGTCGCGACGTCTACCTGCTGCTTCTTAACCCTTTTATTCGATTGTTGTTTCCTTTTGGGTTTTCGTGAAAATTTTTCTGCAATAATTTTAAGGAAATTTAAAATTACAGAAATTTATTTTCCGGGCGGGATATTTAAATCTGGGTATCGGATGGACCGAACGCGATAGCTGGGACGTCGCGACGCTAATTGAAAACTGCTTCAAGCTGGAGGAACCTGACGCGTGAGAATCAGGCTGAAAAGCAATGGCGAGGTGACTTTGTCTTGGTATCACAATCTTATACTGGCTGAGTTAGGCTTTAATTACAGAAGTGTATTACGAAGAACAGCTATGCGAACTTGATATTAAGGACGTCTCGACTGAACGACCCTGCGTGTAATTCGATTCAACATTTTGATAAGTCTTGCGTACAGTATAAAAAAAGTACGAGTATAAATGCATTGCAAAGTAGAAGATTTTTTGTCATTGATAAGAGAAAAAAAAATTTGTGAACTGATTTTTTATTTTTAATCGCATTTCTAATCGTAACAGTAGGAGGATACAGTTATGGCTGCTGGAGATACAGAACGTAGTCTGTGGTCTCCCACAAGATTACAAGGCGCCATAAGAAGCGAGAGTGACCTTCGGTTTAGTCGGTGAAGATTTTATTAATGGCAAAATGTCCGATTCACGAAATTTCAATATGGAAAACAATAAAATTACAGAGTGAATCGTAGCAAAATAAATTTCCGAAAAAACCGTCCGACAGTAAATTATGAGGGTATGCGAAGAGCGGAGAAAATTTTCTCAAAAAAAAAAAAAGTTGCCCTCCATACACCACCTGTCGAAATTCCATCCGTGGGAAGGATCCGTATTCGTGGGAATATTTCCATAAAAAATAATGGCACTTCCGGCGTGTGATAATTTTGATAAAAACAATGACACTCGGTGAATAGAAAAGGCAGGGAGAAAAGAAATGGAAAAAAAAGTCTTTCAATTGTGCAACAATTTTCCGTGCCTTTCCAACGAACGACGTCGCCACGGTAAAACCTAGCGAGACGCGCTAGGTGCCCGTCACCTGCATAAAGGCTAAACCCGAGAACAGGACGGGACATTTCTCAGGAAAGAAAGCTGCTAAAAGAAAGAAGTTGATCCCAGTGATGTTGCAGCCAGTCAGAGTGCCGCTACTCTTTCGCGACTATAGTATAGTGAATAACTCGAAAGTCCATAGTCTGGTGAATATAGTAGAAAGAGGGCACTGCGTCCGGCGCAGTGACCTACTATCTTCGGTTCGGCGGCTTGCTTATGGTGTAGCGAGACAAGAGTCGTGTGGACGTGCATTTTCATTGAGCGATTTTCAATAAATAAATAATCATTTACTTTACGTATCCCATGATCAACAGTTAGGGTATACCCAGCGACAGCCATAGAGTGTAAACAACGACAGAGTGAAAAAAGGATGAAGAAAAATTGTCCAAAAAAAAGATTTCATTATCATACTGATATTGGGCATTTTTTTTCTTACTTGGAAAAACTAATTTACTTAACGATACCACAATGAGAGTTTTTACTATTTGATTCGACTGTACGTTTCTTTAGCCGTTCATCGAGGTGTGGTCCGCTAACGAGGCATTACGCCGTGTATAAAGTTGCGAGCGTTGCGATTGGTCGTGACTGTGAAATTCGATTAGGAGTTGATAAAAAAATTTTTTTTTTTTCTTTAAGAATCAGTCAAATAAAACGTGTGCTTGTAGGATCGATCGAAAGTTATCGATATACGATTAGTATACTTACGGCTATCAATAGTGGCAGCAGGAGAGACAGGGCTGTCTTTCGTATACTCCGCCTTGTCCTGTCCATCGTGATTTATTAGTGTGTGCGCGTCTTTCTGCAATCCAAAAAATCAAATAATCCTTATCACGTAGGCTTAGATAGTAAACCGCACTTTTGGAAAATTTCCATTAAATAAATCAATTCGAAGAGCAACACTTGGATTCACTTCATTTCTTCGGATGGAGAATAGAGAGAAAGATATGCAGGAAAAAACAAGATGTGTTAGTATCCGTTAAAGGAGAAAAAAAACTGTACCAAAAGTAAATTTTTTTTTGCAAATTCGCATGGGTCCTACTGGATACGCGGTACTTGCACTGTTTCTCCCCGATGTCGATTAAATCCCGATGGTGTCTCAGTTCGTGAAGTGCGCCGCGAGAAACCGTATCCGCGCACTAATTTAAATGGTTCATCGAGAACGGGGCCCGATCGTGTTAGTTAAGGCCCAAAGTGGCTATCCTGGCCGGCGGGAGCTGACTGAACGAGCGAGTGGTACTCGTCGCGGCTACGAGCCATGTCCCAGTGACCTACTGACGATCATGTTCATTCGTGTGAGGCCCCACTGGGCCCCACAAGGCCCCACTAGTCCCCACAAGGCCCCACTACTGGCACGATCCACGATGGCTCAGCGCTCGACGGGTCCCCATCCAACTTCCTTGCTTCCCACCATGGTGTAGCTTACCGGGCTTCGGGCCTCTACTGGCCCAACTCTCTCGGGCACAGGTGAAAGACGTGCAGGGGCCCTATGGAGTATCTCGCGTAAATCTCATTACGAGTAAAACGAGGATACATTGAGAGAAGGTAGGATGACTTCGGAATTACGTACCGAAGACATACGACTTCTTCCGATATGACACGAAGTCCCATACGATATTCGGTCCCATATTACATATGGATTCTTTTTTTTTTTATTCGTGCAAGATGATCTTTTTTTCCCACTCCCTTATTATGGGCCTTAAATTATATACGGGCACTGGCTCGGACGTAATTTGCGTAAATTTCGTAAATGCACGATGAAAGCGATTTACATAACAATGCACGATAAAGCGGCTTATGACAGTTGCGAATTGTTGCGAACTGACCCATATTTCCACCCGCATGAATACTCGTCTATCCGGAAACGGCTTATCCGCGATACGGAAGGTCTGCGATAATTCGTGAAAGTGTCAGCGAGCGTTTTCTACATTAACGCCTTGCATTGTTTTTGTATAGGGCCCCCGACATAAAGAAACGTCCTGATATTGCGTAATATTTGTTTTTGGGACTTACCGAAGATTTTTTTTTAGTACGGGACTAGAATCCGCTGATGTTTTATCGTGGATTTCTAGAAGCTAGAGAGAAGTCGGTAAGCGTTCCGAGAGGCATAATAATTGTAGAGTTTAAGGGTGGGCCTGTATTTCAAGAATTAGACCCCTAACTTCTCTAAGGGTTGCGTCTGGGAATGCCGGCTTAATCTGTTTTTACCTGAGTCCCCCCTCGAATCTGGGCCCTGACTACCTTTTCGGCCTTCTCATCCTGTTTTCTCACCCTGACCTGTACTATACTTTTTCAAACCCGACAGGTCCATCCTCACCCTGGCATTTGACCGCAGCATCCCTTACAGATCAGCCTACTAAACACGTGAAAAAAGCCTACCGGGTCCAACTTCAGTCGAGTCACGGTGAAAACCGATTTCCTGCATTGAATTTTCGGTACCTTTGACCCAGCTACGTAATAATAAAAACTGTCATCGGTCCTGAGAATTATTTTAAAAAATGGCAAAAATTCTTCCAAACCTCATCCGCACTAAGTTTCCTATAATCCGTTACCGATAACTCACCCTTCTTTTCCACTGTCCAAGGTCGACTCGAACGATACAAAAATCTAAACTTCTATTATCACAATTCTCAATGCAACCTATGCGGGTAATTAAAAACCGGCCACAATTATTTAATCGGCCGTCAATTAAAGCCGTTCCGAATGTAATGAGAACGGAGCCGAAAAGCGGTAGAAAGGTGGGCTATTAGGAGAAAGCGGCCCAAAAATAATTCTCCGTCGATCCGCAGCGTCGTTACGCTCCTAGCGGCGGCCGTTGGCCCACGTGAATAGGGGCCAGCCTACACGCAGCGCCATTCTCTACGTTCAACAAACACATTCTGCCTTTCTACATTTCATTAATTTATACATTTTAATTACCACCATCACCCGTCATCCTTACTATACTTTTATATCGGTCAAAATGTCTGCCAGTCAATTACAAAATTCAAATTTTCAAAATAGTCCCGAAAAAAATTTTTTTTAATAAAATTCCAACGTCGGCAATAGTACCCGTCAACGTACTACGTAATCTGGACTCAGTTTGAAACTTGGACGTTTTATTGGGTCCGACCGGGGCCCACTGTGAAAACAAGGAAGGCAGGTTTCCTCATTCTCGCGGAAATCAGATATCAGATGGAAACCTGTACTCCCCTTTCTTGTACTGCTTCCTTTTTTTTTCTCTTAACTCTGGACAGCCCTTTGTCCTTACGTAGCGACAGGTGTAGTGACGTAAGAATATACCGTTAACCGTAGGTGCAACATGGAACCGGTGCACCAGCCGAAGGAAACCCCACAAAGAATGTGGCGAAACAGCCGCACGGAAGTCGCCACGAATATCACACGCGAAAGTGATTACACTTGCGTACGCGTACACGATATCGTATATAAACTGAAAAATTGCCTAAAGGAACAAAAAAAAAGTATATACCGAGTATAAAAGACTGAATAAATCTGCGGCAGCATATTAATAAAAATTTCGAAATAACAAACGTACAAAATATACGTAGTAGGAACATCCGGTCTCGAGAAGCAAAGAGCGCGAAATTCAAAATGCGGAAAATTGGTCACGTGGTCTCAGTAGCCCAATAATAACAAGCGTACAAGTCCAACGCGTTGTGAATTTCTCGTGTGACTTTTCTATGATTCGGGTGATCCTTGAAATTAAAAAATCTCGATCACCTTTCAAAAGATGATCTTAGCTATGGATCTCTTTTCAATGCTTCCTATCTCACTGGATCTATCCACCTTTCTCTCAAGTCTCCTTTTTCGCTCGTAGCTCGCATACGTTACAGGCATGCATATATATATATATATATATAGAATATATATGTACAGAGCATAGAGAGAGCTCGGAATCTCTTCAGACAATCCCGAGTCTCTCGCGTCGTGCCGCATGCGGCCTTATTCTCGGCATAGAACCGGAGAAGGAAGGTTGCCTTCCTGAGAGACGTGAGAACGTTGACACACTGACTCGCTACCCCACATACCCTTTTACCTTATCAAACGCGCCCACTGGTGGGATCAAATATTAAATAGGCCGATATCAAGATAATAGCTTGTCCGGATCGCGTCTAACGAACGTAAGATGGTGCAATCGGCAGCAGACGTGCGGGGAAGACGCGAATGACGGATCGGAAAAAAATATTTTTTATTTGTCATTATTTTTTTTTTTTTTTTTTTTTTTTTTTATTAGAGAAGTGGCACTTTTAATTGTCAACACTTTTGAAAAATTCACTGATTAATTATTTATAACGTTCACAAACCTTTGGTTCGGTAGATTTTTGTATAATCCTGTATGGCACACACACTTGGCACTTTACGTATGTCGTGACGGAATACGAGGATCTCCTCCGAATCCACGAGGTAACGGCTATTTCGTAAACTATGGAGGAATAAATAAATAAATAAATAAATAAATAAGCTAGGCCATTCAAAAGGATGTAAAGTCTCGCTGCAAGTTTGGCGAGTGTCTTTCGTAGTGAGTCCGTTGGAATCGAAACGCTGCCTATATACTCTCCCCTCCTGTATTCTCGGCTTTCACCAAAAACCCTTGAGAAACTGACGAAATATTGACCGACGACCGTACGGAACCCAAGGGTGGGAAAACCAAACCTGACTTTTTACCTAATACCTCGAAAATTGGACCACCCCCGTGGCACGTTCGCGTCCCTTATTTTTTTACAGGTAGTTCGAATGCATTTAGGTTAGGTTGGAACGGCCAAGTCATGAGAATCTCGACGAAAGGCTGGTTGGACAATTTCAAGCCGGTCCGGTTGGTACTTTCTTTTTTTATTAATCATCAAGAAAACATAATGGAACGTAAACGGAGCTTGGGTGAATCAGAACTTGCGACAAGTGGCACGCAAAGTGAATTTAGTGCGGTTGGTACCATTTCCGGTACCGGAAGTCATCACAAGCGAAAGTTTGGACAACGTCACTTCGTACTCGCCTGACATGCATACGTCTTATTACGTATTTCTAGATTGCCAAAAAGCATTCATACCGGTAACAGGTAAATTAACCTAAAATTCAATGGTCAAGAATTAATTTTTTTGCTTTGATATACAAAATTGTCATAAAGCTTTAAGTACTCGGAAGAAGTTTCTATATATTGTGTATTCATCAATGGTCAACTTAGAAAAAAAAAGTATTTAGAACTATTGCATTGTTTCGTGGAGGTGAAATTTTGTAAAAGTCTTGAAAAAAATTGTCTTTTCTTATATAGGAACCGGATATCGCTCGGGTAAAATCAGGCAATTCCGCGCTCGGCGTGCCAAGCGGTGAAATTGCGCAATTTTTCCGCGAGTCTTGACGTCAGCAGCCATTCATGCTCACCACAGCTTTCACACGGATCTTGCTTATTGTATCTAAGAGGCTGACCGGACGAGAATGATCGGCATGCTTATGCAACGTGCATGTATCTGCAAGTACCATGTGCATACATGCAAGGTGCATCAACGTTCGAATCTTCTGGTACTTCCGGCAGTGACGTTAGGAAAAAGAAAGAGGGTGCTTTCTCCTCGATCGACCATGAAATTCCAGTATAGCGAACGAGTATGCTGGCAGCTTTGAGATTAAAAGAATCAAAGAGAAAAAGTCATGAAATAGAGTTAAAAAATTCAGAATAACTCGGAGCAAAAAAATTATCAAATTACATACGTCCAAAGTAACGAACAAAAGAATTGTAATTCGCTTGCAGAACAAGAATCGCAATCTCCATGAGTGATCTACCGGAGTGATAGGTAGATCCTTTTAAAATGTCAATCGCATCAATCCGTACGCAAAGGAATCCACGTATTACGCATCGGCCAGTATACGATTCCCCTACTGACCGATTTCGCATCCCATTTGATTCTAAATAGTAGGAATTCTATAAGCGTTACGAAGCAGCGTCGATTCGAGAATGAGGATCGCTCGGGATCGGCTGATCGGCTCGCGATCACGCAGACCCACCGTCCTGGCTAATGCGTAAAGTCGAACATAAGATGACACACTTCCGATTTTAAAACACCCGTAAACCGGCGCACCACACCCACGGAATTAAAATTACAAATTGGAAGTATTTTGCTGGCCCGATGAATAATGCGCATGCGCGCGATCTCACAGCTGTAGCCAATCCCGTGCGTCTTCCTGCAGTTCGCTTCGGCACGTGTACGGCGGACAGTCGCATCAACAACGAGTGAATTTATTTGATTTACTTACGTACCCAGTGTATTTATTAAAGAAAGACAATGCGCGTGGGCGTTGCAAGATGACGTACAGCGTAACCGATAATTTTGGGTCAGTGACTAACAGACAAGAATTTTTTTCCCGTTCGACAGCGATTGAGATACACGCGAAAGATGGTGTAAGTTAAATTGATGTATGGCAATTAAGGTCGATCATTGTCTCCTTTATATCTTTTTACACGACTCCTTTACTTTTCACTGGATACATTATCATTAATCGGCATTCACGATTGAGCGATTAATTAACGACGAGGGATCCTACTCGATTGGCTACCTGCTGTCCGTAATCGATTTTCTGACCGATACCTTCCTTTATCCTTGTTACAAATTCCAGCGGTATCCTTGAGCGTTTGTCGTTATACGTAAACAAAACGAACGACATGGCTGAGTGCACGTGACAGAAGAGACATTGGTCTCGTAGAATTGAAAATCGAGAGCTACGAAAATCCAAGAGAAATCACAAGAGAAAGTGTAACACTCCTGCATGTACAATATGGTTATGATTGCGGTGAGTGGCATTATCAACTACAGTTCCAAAGGACAAATTTCCCAAGACATTCTCCATTCGGAAAGTCTATTCCCACAGTGAATAATCGTTCCATTCGATTCTGCCAATCTGACAGGGCCAAGACTCCTAACCTTCAAAGTCCCAAAAGCATAACGTTACTCAAGACTTCCTCCGTAGCTCGTTAACCATGAACTTGAATCAAAGTCCGACTCCGAGTCTGCTGAGTTCGTATAGCCCGAGGGAATCATTCATTCGAGTCAGTGGATTACACGCGTGAACGTGCTGAATAAAAATTCAATGGTTTATCAACTGGTCGAACAGTGTTCGGATTGTATCCACTGCGTACGCACTTACGTGTACGCAAATTATTATCCAGAGTGCGACGGCCGATCCGAGAAAAATAGATAGCCGATCTTAGTGTGTCAGTGTGCCTATATGCTAATTGGTGGTCGATGAGCGAGTCAACCTTTGCGAATTGGCATGGCCCGTCTCTCTTTAACATACGCATATACCATACGTGCCTTTCGTAGCACGCGAGTACATATATGACTATATAAATACGAATAAATATACTGGTATATATCAGCACGGTTATTCGTACAGTAGTTTAACGGTAAAATGTTCGCTATGCCGACGGTAGAAAGTAGTTTGATATTTTGACTGTGTCTAGAAGCGTACTATGTATTTTGGTTAACTTCACAAGTAGTCAAGCAGTATTGGAAATCGAATAAATCATTTTGAAGTATTTCCTATATACAAAAAGTCTGTCAGGTCAATGAAGATTTCACAGCGACTATGAATTCCGTGGTTTACATTGAATCTTATGGGAGCAAATAGGTAAACCAGTGCCCACGTATATGTAGAATCGTGTCGCATTGATTGTACGTTGATAAGGATGTTGTAGGTTAATTACTACCGGGTCGATTATTATCACGTGAAATTCCCCATCAACTATGGGAAACGTTAAGCCGATTCTCATTAAGCCCGGGCACAGCATCAGCGAACCCGCAAACGGCCAACTAGACACGCGGTTCGCACTCTCTGCTAATTGGCGGATAAAAGTTGAAGTGACTGAACTGGAGCGGCGTTTCTGCGCGAAGTGTGATTCGCAGACATAATGAATTAGCTAGATAATTTTATGAAGAGTGGTTTCAATGTCTTCGTACTATTTCGTACCTGCCGCGAGCCCGACCTAACCTCACTTATGGTCAGCGCAGCGAACTCCCGCGATGCATCGGCCATCGAGAAATTCAAATTCGACGTTCAAACGATCGAGGAACCAACTGCGCCTGTGCTGCGAATCAATAGGCGAAGAATTCAAAAAGAAAGTCACTGGATGAAATAGATCCAAGTAGCCAGGATCTGTAATACGTGTCCGGATGTGACCCAGTCACTCATTCGTTAAGTCACTCGCTCACTTTCACCTCCTACGCATGAATTTTCTACATTGACTCTCGCAGCGTTCGCGCCAACCCAAGCAAGAAGCTCAGGGTCGTTCATGAAATTCCCCAGATATATCCCTATGGGCATCGGCGCTTCGCACGTCGTCCAGTACACCACGCTTTGTCCTTGTTGCCAACCGACGTCACGTGTCTAAGAATACAGTCAGCTTTTTATCGTCTTCCAACCGCCCACTCTAACCTTCCTGCTGCTCTATTCTCCATTTCCCCAATCGTCCCCGCCCTAACCACCTCACTTTCACCAGCTGCATTCTGTGCATCCGGAATGGTCGACGGCCCGATCGTAAATAGGATAACCACTTGGTGTAATCTACTTATCCATTCGACTACTCAGCACTTTGGAATCTGCTCCGATCTATCCAGACTCTCCAAGGCATTCTTCCGTGTATCGTCTAGATAAATATTGATTGGTAAAAAGAGGAAGAAAAAAATATTCCTTTTCTCTCACAGGTATGTCTTATTTTTCATATCCATTCTGGATACAGCATCCGAGTGTTGGAATTTCTCTAGGATATCCTGCGAGCATTCCCCATTGTACTCGACACTCTCTTATCAACCCGATAGCATGCTTCTCAATCTCTTTAATTTCTAGATGACGTACTCGGCTAACTAGAATGATTGGGGTTGCCTTGTAACACGCTCGATACGGTTCGTGCCTCGTGGCCCACGCGGACAAGACTCGGCCATCGGAACGTTCCAAATACTTACCACGGCTGGTACGTACGGGCCATTGCTGACGGGATGTTATTCCTGAGTGTCTGCAGAGGGGTATGTAAATTTTTTATTTTTCAAAAACCCACGAGACAGAGTGTCGCGAGACTGTGGAAAAGAGACGTCCGATCCGCTCCTTCTTTTTAGATTAAATGTGACAAAGGAAGACATCGTTCTTGGTTGCTGTTTTCGTGACTTTTCCATGGCCTAACGTCGACTCTCCTAGTAAACTGATCATGGACCGATTACTATCTCAAGGATGGATACTGGGAACTGTGAACCAAGCAGAAAGAGGAACGATCCGAGGAGAAAGTTCCGAAGGCAGGAAGTGAAGTAGGCCACGACTTTGACCGCTCGCAAGGTCCATACCTCTCCTCATACTATTGCTGGTCTTGCTGTTACTGCGGTGGCTATACCGAGCGCCATCCTGCCGATGGTAATTGGTAGGCCACTGCCCACTGCCAACTTACAACTGGCCGATGCCCACTGCTCGGTTACTGGTAACTGTTGGAACGCACTTCGATTCGAACGATTCCTTTTTTTTTTTATCTTAGTTTACCTTTTTATGCCTGACGTTAACACTCCATTTAATTGACGACCTTTACTCGGTTCGACAAGTTCTGCAATGGGATTGGCTGGCCCGATTCTCTCTCGGTACCGCGATACACTTTATCGGTAAGAACAATGGCTCGTTTATCGGTGAACAGTTAAATTGAAATTTGGATTTTTATAAGGGTCGTGGGTGCAGTGTTATGGATGTATGATTTTTTTAAGTCGTAATCTTTTATTTATTGCTTTATTACTGTGTAAATCGTGCCTGAAGAATGCCTGGATTAAAGGGGCCATGCCAAGGAATTTCTACGTGGCCAGAGTTACGTCAGAGCTTTCTCTATTACGTGGAACGAGGGTGTACGTCCCTATTGTAGTAATGGTGTATAAATATGGACCGAGTTGTCGGGCCTTGAATTAACATTTCCTGATAGGCCGTACCCATGCGGCCCATCCGACACGTGGAGGCCCAAGACTGTGTCAAGGCTGTTTTTTAACCCGGATGAATGACGGAATGAAATTTCAACCAGGAAACAGAGAAAATCTTATCGCTTCTCTGGAACGGTCCTTTCTACAGGCTCGTACAATATCGATAAAACCAAAATAACATCGATTGACAATTAATCGTTTCTAAAGAGACATTGTCCGAGTGGTGTACAGTTCCTTTCAAAATTCCATCCTGAGTGACAATCCAAAACGTTCTGCCGAACTGCCTCGGCGTTAATTCACTTTTTGCATGAATTCACGCCAGGTTGAATATCGATCAGGAGTACCAACGGAATACCTAGCGCACACCGTTACGATAAAAAAAGCAAAATATATTCCATCAGGTACAATACAAGTTCAGAGGATAAAAATCGATAGAAAAAAAAGGGTCTGCTCGTTCGATCAATTGCCTTAAGTGATTTTTTCATAAAATCAATTACACGCAAAATGGCGTTCCTCAAAATCCCGTAGGTACTTAAGAAAAAGGCATGTAATAAAAGGTTCCATATAAGAGAACGTGTTGATTAGCGGAAGCAGCAGCGAGGCGTCTGGGTATTTTCTACGGTGCCTTTGAGATGGCTAATGAAATCGGAAGAATTAAATCGGCCTTCGTTCGCTCTGCCACCAAACCTGCGAAACATAGGAGAACGTCCGTCCGACTGGTACAGTCTTTACCTACTGCCTGTGCTACACGCACCGACCGTACCTACAGTCTGGTGCATAAATAGTTACTCCGTACACTAATCGCGTAGCACACTACTCCATCGTACATATGTACTTTATACACGAGTGTACTCGCACGTATCTCTATATACTAGGCTGTAGCGAACGATAATCGTAGAGTAGGTCAGCGGAACAGCGCCTCTAGCAATCTGCGTTCTTCGGCTCTTCAATATTTACTCCTTCTTGTATCGAAGACGCCACGGACTTCGTGTAGGCCGGAACGGGCCAGTCGGATTGACATGCACAGTTGCATTCGAGAGGAGCAATCCTTAAGACAGTCTTGATCTGCATACGAGTACCGGATACCCCCTTCCTAAAACAAAGCCGTAGCAATTATTGCATGACAATGATAAAACGATTCTTGCACTCTGCTTAAATTTCTCTATGGATTGTCGAGGAAAGTTGAAGAAAGGAGCGTGTACAAATCAATATCGAATAAAGGACAGATAATTGTGGAACGAACGTTTATGATCTTACGATAGAACGACTTGCCTTCTTGCACGTGCATAAGGATTTATGGCGATGCAGTAACAACATACAGAAGATATAAAGAACTGTCGATGACTCTAAAGAGGAAGTCGATCACTTCCTTACTGGAGGACAGCTTTCCCAATAGAAAAACCGAGTAAAGCCGATCAGTTACAGTTCCGAAGACAAGATGACAAGACGACCCAGATCCAGACCGAATGGACCCGCGTATCGAATTTATTTTTTTTCCCCCTGACAATTTTGTTCATCGTTAAGATCAAGACGCGATGACCGACGTGTATAACGTTGACAAAAATATTATTTAAACCGACTGTAATTAGTTCTGTACCGATACTCTAGCTGCAACCGTTTAGATCAAGGCAACCGGGTCAGAAACCACTGTCGCACTTAGTTGCCATATGTGTAAATGACCAGCAGGTACACTCGAGTCAAGCTCTACGCGTGATCCACGATCGGATAATAGCCATTAATCATGATATCGGTGTAGAGATACTACGGTACGTGAGAATCTTAACGACTACCTGCTAAGGAGGCTGGAAGAAACAGTCCAGGACGATAGATGGGTACCGAAGTAGACTGTTACCGGTTCCTCAGCTTCGTACCATCGGGATACAGCGCGAAGCATGTCGAGATATAAACGCACTGTTTATTGAGAAAAAAAAAAAAATTAGAATATCCGGTTGTCAAGATACTCAAGTTCCCATCCACTGGATTATAATCCAGTGAACGGACGAACGCGACGAGCACGCTCGGTTGCAGCTTTTCAAATAGAAGTTTGGCAGGGCACCCCGCGTTCCACATACCGCGAATACTCGTCTTCTATTTCTGACTGTACCGGAGGTGCGAGAGATCCGATAACAGTTTGAAACGTGCCCCTTTCACGAGCAACGATCCCCCGAGACGTATCTCTAACGTTTAACCAAGCACGCCCATTGGTCGAATTCAAATTTGTCACGGGCGTACTCTTAGGACCCGTTTACCAGTACTTCCGCACGGATACCGTACGGAAAAAAAAAGTTCTATTGATAGAAGCCAAAGAGAAGCCCAGTGAACGCGCGGATCACGAAGAATGACGCCCAAATTAGAGTGCGCACGAGGCCAGAGTGACGGGGGCGCCGCAATTGTCGCGCTTCGCCGTGTGGCGCGGCCGTCCCTTTCCGAGCTTTCGTCCGCTAGTGCAAGTTGCAGCGCCACCATGATAGTCAAGGCGAGCTCGTACGTGCCGCTCGTCAATACCGCGTGCGGTTTACGTCGCGGAGTAACGTGCGTCGTGACGCAGCCGACACGAGAGCATGGCACCGTCGTCGAGAAGAGGATGTCGCGGGAGACGATGCACGAGCATTACTTGAAGACTTTGGAAAAGTGTAAATGTGAGTAAAGTCACACGGAGGCCATATTACTTTTGCCAGAGAAACGGCGGACCGTGTCGGCGCGCGATTCCAACGTACTCGATCTGCGTCGGGACGCTGCGCCTTGAATATATCTACTGTTAATTCTCGTAGAAGTCCAAGAACGCGCAGGCGCTCGCTTCGTAGCCACGTTCTCTCTGCGTTGCTCTTACGATTGCTTTTAATGAACGCGGCAAACGAGACTATTTCAATTACCCGCGCGTACGGTGTCTCGGCTGTGTCTGAGTGCAATTCCCATAAAATATATTAACGTGTAATAACGCACGAGGAAGGGGGGCTTTGAGAATGGAAACACGTACGTTACCGGTGACGTACGGAAATATATTTATAATTTCAAAACTACTGGCACAGCACTGAGTCAAGAGTCACGTTGTATCTGTATGCTATATACGCTACAGATCGGTCTAAGAATATATTTAATGTGTATGGACGTAGGTATGCCCACGTTCTTAACTATTTCTATCGCTTGCATTTGCGGAATAGCGAAATCTCGGGAAAAAGTGTGAAAGGGAAACTCTACAGTTTTCTCATCGATACAACGACCACAGGGATTGCAGCTGTATCGCGTTACTGCATTAGCTACCAAAGCAACATGGGTTTCAGTTACCAATGTCCTTTAGAACAGTATAGTGTAACGATGCATGGCATCTGCAGCATCCTCCCGCAAAACCAACTCGTTAGTCGACAATTGGTTAACGGAGAGCAATATATGTACTATACGTTGCCAATGATACGGGGTTATCAGTACCCTACTGGCATTAATATTAATACCGCTCGAGTACCTCGTAATAACAGGGTACCACTGCTCCATTATTTCTACCCAGTAATACCGCGTGTCTCCCGATAGCTTAAAAGAAATATATCCAACCTTTACCAAGTACCATATTATTTTATGTCCAGCCGCCCAATCTCGGTCGATGACAATTAATCTTGAGAGCTACAAGAGAGAGAGAGAGAGAGAGAGAGAGAGAGAGAGATGAAGCGAATATAAAAATGTCAAACGTGACTAAATAATTTTACTCGACTCAATTCTTGGTACCTTTGCATGTGTTATATGGACGCCCAAAGTGAAAGACTATCCATTGTTATTTGATATCGTTTAATTATCTATGTTTGATATAATTATTATGATAGCTGATTACTTGGGTAAATAAGATTAAAAAATTGTTATTGTTATACGATAATTCTTTATATATTATGACACGTGTACGTATGGGTATGCACTCATTAAGAGTAACTGACGTGTCCTGTTACGCAAGCAAATAACATTATCGTTCGTTTAGCGAAGAAGCTACCGCAGGATGTCAATCCCAGAGGAGTGTTTGCCTGTAACGAGCTCGACCTCAAGGAGGTTCAGGTCTATGGATTCGATTACGATTACACCCTCGCGTGCTACAAACCCTCCATGGATTACCTGCTGTACAATCTCGGGCGGGAAATGCTGATCAAGAAGTACAAGGTACTTTGACTTTATTGAAAAATTCTTTCTTTCTTCCGATCCATCGACGTCTCTGAGACTATTTTCAGGGACTGACTTTTGGGCCTGTTTTCTAGTATCCCGAAGGTATCGGTAAACTGGAATACAGAGAAGGATTCGCAGTACGAGGATTACATTACGATATCGAAAAAGGACTTTTGTTGAAGCTTGACAGTTTCCTGCAGATACAACTTGGTACAGTTTATAGAGGTCTACATCCGGTTCCGAATGACGAGGTCCTGAGACTTTATAAAAATCGGATTATACCAATTGCCTATGTCGAGGCACCGCATAAACATTCGCACGTAAGTGTTTACGATTTTTTTAAAAAATTTAATGGCTGTTGGGAAATCATTTTTGGAAATTTTTTTTTCATCGCGTAGCCCCTGCACCCTGGGCAACCCGTCATACGGATCACAAAGTATGCATGCAATGTGGCGTTTAATTTAAAAAATGTGGAATTCACTGGCCTGATATATTCTACTATCTTCGGCCCTTTTGCTTCTTAATTCTCCTTCTTATTTCATACATCGAATTCTACGTATTTACTTATTGGCATGATGACTTATTTGTTCTTTTTCAAAAATTCCATCCGGTGGATTGTACCTAACTGAAGTATAAAGTAAGTTATTGGGCGAACTGTGTTTTTAGGTATTTTTTGTAGTTACATAATCAATTGTGAATGCGCTTGCAGGATGGAGTTAAACGAACGAAAATGGTTCAGCTTGCCGATTTGTTTTCTGTACCTGAAATGGGATTGTTGTGTAACGTCACCGAGTACTTCCTGAGAAATCATATAGATTATCATCCGGAAATCTTGTTCAGGGATGTAAAAGTGAGTTGCGAGGATCTTTGATATCTGACTGTATAATTAAATAGATATTGATACGCTTATTAATTTTTCCTTTTACTAGAATTCAGTCCAGAGTTGTCATCCCATAATGCATCAAATGGTTGTCAACAATGTCTCGGAATATTTGGAACAGACCAAAGACCTGGTAAAGTTTTTCGATCGCTTGAAAGCCGCGGGTAAAAGAATGTTTCTGGTAACGAATAGTCCCTTCCATTTCGTGTAAGTAATCGAGGAATAAATTGATGTTAATTATGTGGATTTATCGTTGCAATAATCAAAACATTTTTTTGCAGGGACAAAGGGATGCGTTTCTTGGTCGGTGACGACTGGAAACATTACTTCGATGTCGTGATTGTTCAGGCAAGAAAGCCTAGGTTTTTCACTGAAGAATCGCGACCCCTGAGGATTTACGATGAAGACAAGCAAACGCAATTGTGGGACAGAGTGACTAGTCTTGAGAAGGGTGTGATATATCTTGAGGTATATTTATGTAGTATTTATAAAAAATATTATACGGTTTAATTTCAAAATTTTCTTGAATTTACAATCGTTTGTCACTCTCAGGGAACAGTGAAGCAGCTTCAGGACATGACTGGCTGGCGAGGTCATCAAGTTCTCTACTTTGGTGATCATCCTTATAGCGATCTGGCTGACGTAACTTTAGAACATGGCTGGAGGACCGGCGCGATCATCAAGGAACTAACAGTCAGTTCAATTGATTGAAATTTGATTGGAGTATTAAAATCTAATTGATGCCATCTTCAAATTACAGCACGAGATAGAAACTCTGAATGATCAAAGGTTCAAGGAAAATGCGAATTGGCTGCAAATGCTGACTGGATTGATCGAAGATCATCAAGATTATGAGGGACCGGAAGCCCAGGCACAATTGGATGAATGGATGCACGAAAGGGATGAGCTTAGAAATGAGATAAAACGTGTTTTCAATCAACAGTTTGGTTCAGTCTTTAGGACATATCACAATCCGACATATTTTTCTAGAAGGTTATTTAGGTTTGCCGACATTTATATGAGTTCCATTACGAATCTCTTAGGTTATTCTCCCAGTCATACGTTTTATCCAAGAAGAGGCGTGATGCCTCATGAGTATACCAGTTACTTCGTGTAAATGATAATTATCAATTATTTTCTATTCGCAAAGATTACAAAGAGACTCGATACAGCTGAAACTCAAGATTGCTTAGAATCTTTACTAAGCACAGATACTTGTTAAAAACTTTTTAAGTCCTTAGACTTGGTGAAACGACAATAAAAGTTTCAGACTGTTCAGTATCGACACGTCGTGATCCTCTGAATCAAATGTTTCGAAAAGATGTGATGAACTGATCAAAAATATTAACATGGTGTTGAAATCAGAATGAAGAGAAAGCGTTTATGTGTTCAAGCAACTGCAAAATGACATATCACTCATACTAGCACCTGGTGCTTCCAGAGATGAGCAGGGAGATTCCTAGTGACTACGTTTACACGGCAGTCTTAAAGGAATCGACTAATTCCAAATATTCCTTACAACTCGAAATGTCTATAATTTCTTAATTCTATTAAATAAGTATTAACCCAACCGGTTTAAGACCGTCGTTAATCGTCGTCAAAACGTCGTCAAAATGTCGTCAGTAGGTCCGTACAAGTGTTTTTACAACCGTAGCATTGTGCATCTCCCTACTCATCTCTGACTCTTATGTGCTCCGGAGCACTATAGGTGTGTTCAAAAATGAGCCGATTTTTATGGTCCACAGGTTTTATTTCGGCGTAGACGTGCCATCTTAGCGGAAGGTCCTTGAACCAGTCTCCCGTTTTGTTTTGTCGAGTATATATAGTAACACTACGCGTGATATCCATGAGCCGAGTGATAACAACTAATTTATTGTTTTAATTAATTATTTTAATATTCCAAACACTTATTAATTTATTAATATTCCAATTTGAGCGTAATTTATTTTCGACGTTTTACAATTTAACGTCCTTTCTTCATTCAGTGAAGAAAAAGAACAAAGAAACGCTGTGATTGTAATTTAACTTAAGGATAAAAAATTTAATTTACGTTGATTATTCTTTTTCTTTCATCTCCCGCGATACCCAAACCAGAGATGAGTAAGGAGATGCACAACGCTATCGTTTTAGGCGATACCAAAATCATAGTCGGTCCAGTCTGGAAGTAGGATTTTGTGCATCGCCTCCGTCGGCAATGCGAATCCCGTCGCAGCCGAGCTAAACGTGAACAAGAACGCGTAGCTTGGAGGCCAGAGGTTCTCCGCTACTC
>JARQTH010000615.1:0-91435 GCA_030142595.1 Trachelus iudaicus
AGGCCTGGTTGCTTTGGTCGTCATCGGATGATGCGGGGCCCTCGTTACTCTCGGAGGCCTGGTTGCTTTGGTCGTCACCGGATGATGCGGGGCCCTCGTTGCTCTCGGACGCTTGGTTGCTTTCGGAGACTGGTGACTGTGCAGTATTTCTGTGCTCTTTCTCATTAATCTTACCTAGTGATTCTATAAACTGTATTAATTCTTCAATTGTGCTTCCAACCTGTAAACATAAATGAAATTAAATAGTATGAATAGTACTTCAGATGACATATCGTTAGACAACAAGAAAAGTTGCGTACATTACTGATTATTGCATTGACGGTTGACTGCACATTTTGCATTTTTTGCTTGACAGCAGTTACATCTTCTTCGTCAATAGAATGTACGTTCCCAAATACTTCTTCGGCGACTTTCTCGATCTCACTTAACGTATCGTTTAGTACAATTTCTATATCACTTTCTCCCTTAGCAAAGGATAATTGTAATTTAGATGGAGGCGATGCCTGGCTTGTCTGAAAATTGTAATATTTCGAAAATGCAGTAATTAATTACAATTATTGCATGTTTATGAAAATGTTGTATCTTATAATTTTTCACCCATTTTATATTAAGCATATTGCGTTGAGAAACAGTATTTACGATTGCATTTTTGGTTACATATACTCACGCAGGCTAGCAGCAGGAAGCAGCCAAAAATGGTTAGTTTCGCCATATTGAAACTGCAGCTGAGGCAGTCTGGGACTCGTATTTTGTGAGAGATGTGGTCATTATATGTACCATCGGTCGTGGGGTTGCTATTACAATTCGACGCAATTCTTTACCATTTGTGTCAACTTTGTTAATGATTTTGCTGTCCTTGATTTAACCGGGTAATGTAACGTAGTTTATGGAAGTTTCATATTTGCGATATTTATATAATCTTTTTAATTTGCTTCTGATATCTTTCTATATAATATTTGCGAACATTTAGCGTAATAGCCAGTGTATTAAGAGCATAAATGTTAATTTTAATTAATTAATTGCATATTGTTTTATTGATACAGATACTTTCTTAAACGATAACAGCATTACACTTGTTTTAACAGATTGAGATTGCGCAATCTTTATATTAAAATATTCTGAAAATCGGTAAATTTGACGCACTTGTTATTTGCAGTCGCAAGAATTATTACTTCACGGTTACTTTCTTGGTATTTGACATCGGTGCACATTACGTCTGGTGGCATAAAATAATAATATTGGAAAGTTTCATTTTTCATGCGTGCTGGGAAGATATGTCATGTAGCGCAATAAGTGCACCCCGTTGAACGTAAGCCCTAATTGACGGCATTTTTAGCAAACTTTATTTTCCGGTATCGTCAGTTATTCGTGAACTAAACACCTTACGTACTTTTTAATACTGGAGTAGTTATAAAGCCGTAAACTGAGATTGTTTCTTAATTCTACATTAATCCAAAATACTAGCAGAAGTTAAGGCTAACAAGGAACATCACTTTAGTGTCACCCTCCGATTTTGATGAAACTCAACAATGTTGTAGCGCTTGAAAATCTAAGAGACACGTGTTTTTTTTTATCGGCGTAAAAACCGGTTTCAGGGGCCGAAATCAACCCCCCATATTCGACAGTCGAGGGGTGATAGTGCAGTTTTACCTAGAAGGGATCGACCGATTTCAATAAAATAAAAACTAAAATGTTTCTCATCACGAGTAATGTAAAGTGCACCTAGACATTAAAAAAACTGTCTCTTGTGGGGGTGAACCACCCTTCGATTATTCCTTTTTTCACTCTATTTAAAAAATTTACGAATAGAAATTGATGAAACACGTACCATTCGAAAGAGGAAATAAAATTACAGTTAACATGTTTTTGCTCTTTTGCGGGAAAACACGTTTAGGGGGGTAAACTACCACCTGCAAACCGATGCATGAATTCCCATATAGGACCACTTCTCGTGTAATTTAAATAGTGAAAGTCAATAGACAATAAATGAAAGTTAACGTATTACCTGTAATTAAGGGGGTAAATTTTATAATCACAAGAAGAAGGCACGGCAATCGGATTTTTGTAATTTTTCATACTTATGGTTCGTGAAGAATTCGAATAGTAATTTCCCAAAGCAGTTCTATGTCATATTCAGAAATTCTCGAAAAAATCGGCTTGGAAGTTTTACGAGCCCTGTATGTGCAGCAAATATCTTACAGTATTTGAACAGACCGTGTAGCTCACGCGTTAGCGCTCGAGCCTAATAATCATGGGGTCGGTGGTTTGAGTTTCACTTGTAGCATCTTTTTTTTTCTTCTAAATACCTACATCATTCAAATATAAAAATCACTAAATCTATGCCAATTCTTAGATATATAATTATAATCTTCAATGCAAATCACACGTTTAACTTTTCTAATTCGCGAGAAGTGGTCCTATATGGGAATTCATGCATCGGTATGCAGCGAGGAAGTTTACGTGTTTTCCCGCAAAAGAGCGAAAACGTGTTAACTGTAATTTTACTTCCTCTTTCAAATGAAACGTGTTTCATTAATTTCCATTTGTAAGTTTTTTAAATAGAGTTAAAAAAAGAATAATCGAGGCGTGGTTCACCCCCACAAGAGACAGTTATTTTAATGTCTAGGTGCACTTTACGTTACTCGCGATGAGAAACATTTTAGTTTTTGTTTGATTGAAATCGGTCGATCTCTTCTAGGTAAACCTGCATTATCACCCCTCGACATGCCGAAATTTAGGGGATTGATTTCACCCCCTAAAACCGCTTTTCCGCCGATATAAAAAAACACGTATTTCTTAAATTTTAAGTTTCATCAAAACCCGAGGGGGACACTAAAGTGATGTTCTTTGCTAGAAGATTTTTAAGCTGAGTTAATGAACAAAAGTACTACGAATTTTAACGGTCCATTGATAATCATAATATAACAGTAGAACAATAGTACTTTATGTCACTAGGGAGGAAAGTGCGTGACTTTCGCCGAGTGGGAGGTTTGCTGCCCGAGCGAAGCGAGGGCAACACGAGCACTAGGTGAAAATCCGCGCTCCTACCATGTGGCATATACTACTTTTTACCCGATTATTTTCAAAATATAGTACTTTATGCCACAAGGGAGGAAACACCTCGTGCTCGTGTTGCTCTCGCTTCGCTCGGGCAAAAAACCCTCGCATTCGACGAAAATCCGCACTCCTCCCGTGTGGCATATACTACTTTTTACTCGACTATTTATGAAATAACCATATTTTTATGCCTGCAACGGCACAGCGCTACAATATATGGGTGTAGGTTAACATCTCATTTCTTTTGTTTAGAGTTTTTTTTTCTTCCCGCAATAATCACTTTTTTGCCCGCAAATTTACTTTTATTCCCTCTGGTCAAAGATTGATTACTTTCCGCTCGCGTTGCAGGGATGGAATATGGTCATTTTATCGTAGTCGTGTAAAAAAATTATTTTTTATTTCTTTTCGAATGTGGCATTATATACTGACGGGTTAAAGCGACTACGTACACACGGCTAACGACTACAAAAACGAGATATTTTAACAGCAGCTGGTATAAATTTTATTATGTTATTTAAAACCTGTTACAGTAATAATTACGTATTTATGGAAAATAGTATAATTTTTTATTGTCAATCGTTTATATAAAGCTAGGGATGAGGGTGAGAAAGTGATGGTGGTGCGGATTAAATTTCATTGTTCTTTGTATTTGATATAAAATATTGATATGCGATTCAAATACCGTGGTAACTATTTTACTTTACCTTACGTTAAGGGAATACTGTACATACTGAATTCTTTAATCAATTTTGTGCCTATTCCTAGCAATATAATGAGCCTTCGGCTACATAATTTGTTTTACAGTCAAAAAGCTAGAGCAGTTTATTGGTTAAATAAAATTGACGTTTACATATTTTAATGTGAATGATCATTAACGATATAACGCAATGGATAAAAAATTAATATACAATAACATTAATATTAATATTTTCGATACATATTTTTTAATGCAATATTGGTTTATATTATTAAACACGATCGTATGGAAAATGTGGGTGTGTATTATGCATTTCTGATCCAAAAAGGCGGATTTGCAAATTGCAAATACAAATCGTTGTGCCTCAAGGCAAACTACTTTTCCCCGATATTTTTCATACATGTTACACTTTTTAAAGATACTGTTAATTAATTTATTGTACATCATCGATGCTGACAACTTACATGATATTACTAAATGCTGTTAAATAATATAGATTTATTTATGTTACAGGTAGTCGCTGATTGGTCAACTCTTTCTCTGCATTGAATGTAATAGGTGAGTTATTGAAATCCACAATATCAATAAAGTCATCCAAGTGGAAATTTCCTAATCACTTCCTTGATAACGAAGAGCTCTCGACCGGGCTGAAACTATAGGCATTAGCAATAATGGAAACCTAGTTAATACCCGATGTGGCGAGCATCCTTGTGCACATATTGATTAAGAATTATATTTTTATAGAAATTCTGCGAAACCTACGGTATGCATATACAAGGTGTTCCATTTTAAATGATTCATTACAATATCTTACGAAGCAAGGGTTTAATTGAAAAAAGTTTCCTATATAAATGGCATGGTTTAAAGGAGTAAAGTGACTGTCCGCATGTTCACCAACATAATTAACAGCAAACGTCAAAATGGGCTCTAAGGGTACAAGATATAGAAGAAATTAGACAAATGAAAGTACAAGATACAAAAAGATGGATAGCATAACGAAATAAGTAATGTAATTAAATATCAGAGTAATAAAAAATAAAGGAAAGATGGTAGAAGTAGAAAGATAAGAAAGTCTGATAAATTATAACTGATATTCGGCTGCGTCAACATTTGGGAAGCATTCTCCAGGGATTATTTGTACAATTCTTCATTGCTTTAATTCCGAGCAGTAAAGAAAAAAGTTGGCGCATGCGCACATTTGAAATACTCTGTTTTCCGCACGTGGGGTTTGTTCGGCGCATGCGCTCTTCAAAATCACTCAACTTTGCGGATTGTCAGTAGCGCCATCGGCCGATCTTATTCCATTTACCTGCTTCTCAAATCAAACTCTCCGTGACAAGTAGAGTATGGCAAGTTCAGATGGGCGCCATCTGACTTGTGTGGTCGGATATCAAGAGGCTCGGTCGAGTCTCGCGCCAAGTACAGGCAACCGGCTGTACAGGGCACGACTCGCAGAGACTCTTTACCCGAGTCAGCTCCTCATACAATGTACTTGTGTTTGGAACGAAATATCTCATGAACCGCTATATATCAGAAAAAGTTATTAACACATTCACTATAGGAACTGACGATTCTGAATTGATTGCCATCAAGCTCAATACGATTAGTGTATTGAGATGGGGAGCGAGATGATTTTATTTCAGTTCCGTCGTCGTCTTCGCACGTCCATTTACTTTTTTACACGACAAACGGCGCTGACTGCTTTGCCTTCTCTACCTGTTTGAACTCTGAATGGTGTTTGTAATTTACTAATACATAACACAATCAAATACACTTTGTACGTGGAACTACCGTTCATACGAATTTGCAGTTAGTATAAAGCTGCTTTCACAATAGTATAGAATTATTAAGCCTTTAATAGCATTCATGTGGAGCGCGTTTTTATGGGTTTTTGTATGTATGTGCTTCGACATAGTTCCTTGTATTTTGTAATAATTTTCGAAATAGTTATTCACGTTAATGAAGCGCATCGAGCTCCATAGAGAAGTTAGACGAAGTAATTGACATAAGTTACTATGATAATGAAAATAATACCTGTAATTAGCGTGGCAGTTTGTACTTAAAGTTGGACAAGCAAACAATAAATATATCTTTGTTAAAAACTCGGGCTTTATTCATACGTCACATCCATCATAATCCTGGTTATCCCTTTCTAAGACATCCAAGGCACTTTCAGAGTTGCTAAACCGGTGTTCGGCATCGACCGTTCATGGAAATTCTAATCAGTCAATCATCAGACATGCATTGGAATAACATTAACATAAGTAAAATTATAATTTACGACAATTGTTATTGGGATGTGTACAGTAAAATATTATTATTGAAATTAAGTCATCCGGTTCGAGTCAATCAAAGTATTTTAAAGTATCCCGCTGATCACACCTAAGTGAATGGTCTTTGCTAATATGAAATCATTCCACAGCAATACAGCTCATCATATACCAGTTCCTTGTTCCCAATCATCATTTGCCATTTCAGGATCTGTAAATTTCTTCGTCGAGGACGAAGACGATCGTTCAGATGGGCAAATATTTATTACCTAAATGCACATGTTTTTATTCCATATTTAAAGTCTATCCATTGTTAAAGTTTAAGCTCGCTCATTGTGCTGTATGAATATGAATTCTGAACTGCTTTTGTTGACGGCATCCTATCAGTGTAGCATACTGCGTGCATAGCGATGACTGATGAGTAATCATAATAAATAATCAGGTTACTCACCGAAGATGAGCAATCCCTTGATGGATCGTTGCTCCCTGATTCACTTTACGATCTGTACAAAGAGTTTTCGTATTGTTTAATACTGCAATGCCACGATCATGTTTCAACAAGATGGAAATATCATGATGCAATATTGCTGATCGCAGGCTTTTCTCTTGTGTTAATTTCTCAATCAACTCGATGCGTTCGATAATTCAATGTCTAAACTGTGCAGTATAATAAACTAAATTTTCTCTCTTTTCTTAATGGAAGAGAAATTGATTAAACCGCATACGATTTACGCGACGCTGATGAGACTCGGGCGAATTCGTCATCCCAAATGATAGAATGCTTAGGCTAAAATGCGTTACTGCAATTTTTTAATAGCATTGCAAATAGGCATATGCGTGTAGGCATGTCACAACAGAGATTTTATTGTAAGAGTGTAAATCATAATGGGAGATAGAAAAGGTAATTTCAATAAATTTAATAGGAGAATTTAATAGGTAATTTCATAGGAGATAATTTGCTCACATATTCATAAGGACAGCCAATTATACAATAAGATCAAATTTATCTAAATCATTGCTAAATAAATTTTGATGAACAAAAGAATATTTCAATTCTGTGTACTTGTTACATTCTGCTTCTGCAAGTGCATTAGTAGCTTCGAAGTCAGATGGATTGCTCGAGATAACACGCCTAATTTGAAGTTTCATCCGAGTTCACTGAAACCTCGGAAGTTTCACTATCCTCGGAGGATGATGACTCGGGAAAATCAGCCTATTTGACGGGAACTTTGGAGTCCAGAATAAAGTCGGGGTTCAAAGGTTCTTCAATGTTTACGATATCGTCCACTGAAACCACGGAGACTTCAATATCTTCGGAGACGGATGATTCGGATGATTCATTTTCGACGGAATCTTCACTGTCTTCGGAAGAGTCACTGCGTCTGAACTTGAATAAATCTGTGAAGAATGTGATCATTTTCTTGATAGTACCCCTGATTCCTCTGTCATTGATATCTCCAGTGTCTTCGGGGACGGGTGAATCTGCAGCACCAGGGAACTCCTCTTCGACAACCTCGTGTACTTCAGTCTCTACGGAAATGGATGATTCTCCAGAATCAGGGAACTCCTCTTCGACAACTTCGTGTACTTCAGTCTCTACGGAGATGGATGATTCTCCAGAATCAGGGAACTCCTCTTCGACAACCTCGTGTACTTCAGTCTCTACGGAGATGGATGATTCTCCAGAATCAGGGAACTCCTCTTCGACAACCTCGTGTATTTCAGTCTCTACGGAGATGGATGATTCTGCACCTGCAGCTTCATAACCATCGTCGATGCATGTTACAATGTTGCTGACTGTAGATTCTATATCATTTTGGGTTTCACCGGTAGCCCTTTGGAATGCAGGGCAAGTGAATACCTGGCTTATCTGAAAATTAAAATATTAAAGAAAATATATTATTTGCGTACAGTTACATATTTATTCAACATTCGAAACCTATGGCCATCCGCCAATAGTATGTTAACCAAGTGGCAGTGAAAATCAGGATACATTGAATCTTCTGGTTACTACTGATACTTACGCAGGCTAAGAAAAGAACGCAAGCCAAGACTGCTGGTTTTGCCATATTGATGCCGCAGTTGTAACACTAACGGAACTATATTTGCATAAAGGATGTGGGCTTTATATATACTTCGATTCGTGGTGTTACTATCAATATTTGCCGATATTTGGTACCATTTGTGTCAACCTTTTGTGCCGTCAATGATTATGATTTTCTCAACTGTACAAAGCAATTTATTACAATATCGTATATAAGTTATAATTATTACTTTTTATTTATCTTTCCGATTTGCTTTTGATATCTAGCCGTGAAAAATAATCAGACATTTTACGCAGTAGGTTTTTTGTTTGTACAGCTGCTTTCCTCAGTTATAGCGGCATTACACACGTTTTCAAGCACACTGACTTAACGCATTGGTTACTTATAGCCGTAATATTTTTTCCTAAAAACGCTTTGTGTAAAATAATTCACCAAGTATAGAATTTCTGTGGGTTCCTCTTTTGAAAAGAGAAATTCTAGTATTTACTTCTTACATTATTGATCAACATACAAAAAATATCGAGATCATATCACGATCCGCAGCACATAACTTACTACATAACTATTTATTATATGATATTGCAATAACAGATAATTTTAATTGTTTTGCGGAATTTCCATTTACGATTTCACTAGCCTTGTGTGTTATTCTTTTGCCAATACTTAATTATGATTAATTGTCATTTAACAATTTTTACAATGTCAAGTGATTCCGTATAGCGTATTAATATTGTCGTATAAGTATTTAAGAAAACTTTATCTTTATTTTGCCAATCTTTAACTAAAAAGAAAGTCATCTTTCAAAGCATGGATATAAATGGTATTAAATGTAAATGTGTTGTGACGTCAATCATCAATATTGCTTCGATGAGAATACTGAACAGTATAACATACAAATTAAATAGGGTAAACGGCCCAGTGACGGACCGCGTCCTAGATTTGGATCGCGACGGCATAATTTTGACTGCCATAAATACAGTTTTTGTCGAATAGCAATTCAATTACTGGCTGAAAATGTGATGCTGCTCATCGCGTTCCAAGCTCCGTATTTCATTACGTATTTCACGGAGCGCGTAACGTGACGAGTAGCATCAAGCATGCCCCGTTCCGTAATCTGTAACGGCTTACGTGAAAAAAGCAATTGGCCCGCCAATATTCTAATGCGTGAAATGTCATTAACTGTCACCTGTCATTGCCAACTCTATAGACGAGGTCATTATCAATATCGTTAGAGAAATCAAATTTCTCTACGATAAAAGTCATCGTGACTTTAAAAGTGAAGTAATGATTTACTTATCCATATGAATAAACGCATACACATTTTTTTTAATATTTATATGTTCATAGATAATGACAGGTGACAGGTGACATTTCACGTATGAAAATATTGGCGGTGCAATTGTTTTTTTCACGTAAGACGTTACGAATTTTGGAACGGGGCATGATCGATGCTACTCATCACGTTACGTGTTCCGTGAAATCCTTATGGACCCCAGCAACCGCTTCCGTATCGTTGCTATGTCCGAGCGTAGCCAAAATCGTAGAGACTTGGTAAACGCTCGGTTTCAAAAACGATTTTCTTCTTGTTGATTGGAGGATCCAATGGAATTAGGTAAATATACAGTTGAACATCGCTCCGCTTATATGTTCCGTGTTACGTATTCCGTTGCATTGTAGAATGAGCTTTGAAGTTATTGGAGTAGATTGAACATTGAGTAGCGTCCACATCAGTGGCTGCATTTATTAATGCTGCGATCCGAGTGTCTACCTATTACAGGATACGTAGTCTTTTAGATACTGTTAAATCCATTCATAATAAATTTTAAAATAAAGTTGAAGATGATTGAATCTACTCACGTCGATGATAATACTCTTAACATTGGAGTTCACGGTGTTGCACGTCGTGTAAGCATCAGTTTCAACTGTTGAGACGAGAGAATTTAGTTTCAGTGTTAATTTTTTTTTACATTATCGTCAGGAATGTCGATTACATCATATATCTTAGATGTAATATTTTATTGTATTTTTGTAACTTGTAACTGGCGTTGCGATAGTTCTGCACCCCGGCCCACCTGCAGTTTTTGAATATTTTCAAAATTTTATTAATGGTCATTTAAAACTTATATTCAGTGTATTTTTATTTTGCAAATCTTGCAGTTTAATTGATTTTATATCAAATGTCTTATATCGAAACTGATTATGAAACATTGTTTCTCTTTTACTGGTTATTGATATCGATATTTACGCATGTCAGTAGCAGCAGGCAAGCGAGAACCCTGAACTTTGCCATCTTGGTAATGTTTTGATGGACTCAGCTACAGTTATGACATTGTTTGTTCTTGCACAGGTATATATACTAAGATTCATCGTATGACGATTAACGTTTACAAAACTTTTTCCCAGTTGTATCAACTTTGATCTACGTAAATATAAATGATTTTGTTACATATTATTTAACGGAACATAAGTATTAACATAGAATTTACCAGATAACGTTAATTCTCTTAACATTCACGTTTATTAACTTGGGTTTGACTTTCTGCGGGGTCATTCGAAGAACAGTCCCATTAGTGCAACATTTAATATATTTTGCGAATAATTTTGAATACATTGCATTATTTTGTCTTAGAAAATTGTCCACGTGAGTTATTCTTACCCGCGTTTGAGGAATTAACGTAAAATATTAATAAATCCGGAATATTTTTATTTATAAACAATGAATCATATATGCTTGTTCGTTAACGTAGAATAAGATAAAATCTATTATTTTTACATACTATTCATTATGAAGCTTACTTCTAAACTATTAAAAATTGATAAAAATGCCATTGAACGGTACGATTGTCTTTTCTAATATGAAGTGGATGTAGAAATTTTTGCTCGACAACGTTGATTCGTCAGTGTCAGTGATTGCAATTGTACCTTAATTTTCACTATTCGAATACATCTTTTATCTCAATGATTCATTGACGTAGAATGTATCTGTGTTTTTCAACTTAATTTTCATTATATATGACATATCTGAATAATTAAATACACTACTTTAATTCCGTATGTAACTGTATAATTAGTATTGATATGTAATGCTTAAGGTCTGAAAGTGGTAAATGATTAAATTGATGGTCTTAACTATTCTAAAATCATTGGCACATTTTTATATTGTCTCAACCAAATAGCCTACCAATGACTTATTATGCATCTTAAACTTGGGCCATTAGCTTTATTTCTGGATTAGCTCCCCATAGGCACCAAAGAATGAAAAAATGCCATTGAGGGAAATTGGCCAATCGTAATAGACAATATTGTTCCTGTATCAGTGATAGGACCCGCTTGAGCATGATGTGACGCGTAAACGATTTTAAAAGGATGTTCAATATTTCCTACTGACATTTAAGGCATCAATATCCGTACGCCTTGTTGAAATTGCACAAACTTCAAGTCTGTTTAACCCGTTCGCTTTTCATAAAGTGTTTGAAGCAGCGAGCGACTCTAACAATAAGAATGATATAAATCCAGTGAGTCGCTAAGGTCAAGGTCGTCTCTCAAGGACGGAACTTATTCTCGTTGCGAGGGTGAAATCGATTACTGGCTACGACCTTTGTGAGAAGTAATTTCAATTGCGTAGTAAATTTTATTTCGTGAGGTAATTGTGGACTAGCAGAAGGTACACAAAATAAACCGTACCACCTCTCTCGCTAATATTTGGAAGATTTCAAGCTTGCGTACGATTATTATGCTAGCTGATTATATATGTATTGGCAAAATTTTTAATCCATCAACGCAGCGTTAGCAAAACATAAATAAATTAGACATGTCCATATATTCTGTAACGTAGAATGTATATCGATATATAGAGTTTTAATTGATAAAGTCAATCTGTAGGTTTCCGCGACACCCAGGCTAGCGTCGCGCTATATCCAAAAAAATGCCGTATATTTATATATGCAGTCAATGGAACAATAATATTTTCATCCGTACACTGCACTGCACCTATAGCAATATTGGCAACAGTGGAGAGATCTAGTAGTACACATTCGAGTGTGCAGATAACTGACAGTAATAAATGGACTCAATAGAACTATAGTCTTATTAACACGACGTCAAAAATATCATTCTCGGTAGGCATAATAAACGTGTATCACTATACAAATGCAGTTCTGTATCGCATTCATATTTCGTTAATACGAATTTTATAAATTTACGGTATCAATTTATACAGATAGTGTTAATTATCACTTCCAACTGAAGCATCATCTGCAAATTGAGCTGGTGGATCAGTGGGTGGAAGTGTCACGCTCCTCGATTTGAACATCCCGTCAATTATTACGGTTTCAATCCTGCTCACGGCGGCAAGGATAGCAAAAGCCAGACACTTATTTTTTTTAACGTTGTTTTAATAATACGATTTCGCCATTATGTGAATTACATATTTCATGTTTTGATTTAATGAATATCAATACAGTTTAAACAATTTTGTCCATGAACTTAACAATTTGGCATAACTACTGGTGGCTAGACAGGGCACGCGTTACGTTTCTAGTCTGGCGCTAGGCAGTTTTTGTAGTTAGTGCCTAGACTGAAGTAGGGAAAACTAAATAGCTTGTACCCGGTGAGAGGCCATATAAAATTTTTACTAGGGATCATTTGCGGTTAAACATAGTAATAATCAAGAGATTCAACTTTTGTCTGATTTACAAGAATCACTGATTTGTAACGAAAATATTGTAAAGAATAGTTTATCACCGAAATTAAGAATGCTCGGTGTGGCGAGTTCTGTGAACACGTATTCCCTATCATACGCCTCATTAGTATCACTCTCAACTATATTTCAAACATGGTTTTGAAATTCGCTGCTAGTACTACGAGCGTCATTGTCGCTTTGTCCAAATGCAACGGATTGAGACACAGTCTATGCTGCAATAATGGCAGTGAATTTTCGAATTGAATTATTTATCATCCAGCATTTCTACGGTGAAAGACGATTTTCGTCACGTGGTAAAACATCTGCTTGCCATAATGCGACGTATATTCACATTTGCAAAGAGAAGTTTAATTGCCGTAGTTAGGAAAACAAAACCGTTATTACATCAAATATTAAGCAGATATTAGTCTTCAGACATCTCAAACAACGCATATGGCGATAATTAAGCGTTTTCTAGGCGGTGTGATCTTCTGCGCGATATAACATCAAATTAACGGGACAAATAAAAAAATTCAACTCAAAGGTGGCTGATATAATATATACAATATTCAATGTCTTGTTTTTCACGCAAGCACAATGAATATCAGACGCCATAATATGGACATAAGACATAAGACATATTATGTCTTTTTTCTCTGTTACATTGATTGCGAATTATTTTGAACTTCTTGAAAGTCCTACTAAGTTGGTTCTACCGCCCTGATAAGAATGGACAAATCGGTTAAGCCTGGAACAAGCTCGATAGACAAAAATATTTATTGTACAAAATTATTATGTTACACAATTTTTTCGCCAATTTAACTGCACTTAAGTTGAGCTTATAAACTTACTCAATCCAATGATGCAGATCGAATCCTAGAAACATTAAATTAAGGACATTAAATTATTTTGTTTCCTCATAGAGGAAGCTATGTGACGGTGGAAAATTTGCCTGTTGAGATTTTCATGTCACCATGTTCAGAATGTGCCAAAACGTCGAGAAAACACATTTGGAGAAAATTCCCGAATGTGTGTGTGCGTGTGCGTGTGTGTGTGTGAATGCGTGTGCATGTGTTTGTGCCTGTGTGCGTGCGTGTGTGGGCTTGTGCGTGTTTGCGGGTGTGTGTGCGTGCGTGTGCGTGTGCATGTTTGTGGTTGTGTGTACGTGCGCGCGCACGCGTCTATGTAATGGCCTCCCAAAATTCAAACGTGTATAACTCAAGAACGGTTTTAGCTACGGCCCCCAAATTTTTCGAACATGTGTATGTCTATAGTACCTTCATTGACTATAATTTTCGTTATGATTCAAGCTGCGACTCAGATTTTATGTCGTTTTCGAATTCCCGAAAAAAAGGACGTTATCACTCTAGTGATCGCAAATTTTATGATAATCGTCTAAATAGTTCTTCGCAAAGAGATTTGTATCCAAGTTTGATTTTTATTGGATTTGGGCCAAATCCATCGAGAAGTCTTCATTTTATGATATTTTGAAATTTTTAATAAATAAATTTATCAATATAACTACCGTCAGTTTCGACCGATTGAGCTCCAATTATCCAAAAGTATAGAATATCATTTCGCCGTGATATGTCTCAAATTTGGCGGAGATCGGCAAAACAGATATAATTATACATATATATAAGTTTTTGAATTTTAGCCGAATCGAAAATATTAGGCTCAAAGAGATCATGCAAGATATTTATCCTTAAATTAAACCTTAAGTTAAACAAGCCGCAAGTTGAAACTTGCAATTTGCTTTTTCCGAATCGTAAGTAGCGTACGAAGTCCCTATATGAGGAAGCCAAGAATTTAAATTTTGCAATTTGCTTCCTCTGATTCGTCGGTAGTAGATGAGGATTCATCTACGAGGAAGCCAGAGATTAAAAAAAAATGTAAATGCTTCCGCATATAGGGACTTCGTATACTACGTACAATTCGCAAGAAGCAAATTGCAAGTTTCAACTTGCGGCTTGTTTATCTTGGAGGAAGGAATTCAATCTTGGAACTCTAGAGTTTGTAAACTGCGACCATATCCATTGTTCCATTAAGAATTTTATGGAATATGTTGAGAACTGTTATATCAACGGTGGAAGAACTGTTATAGTATAGTTATGGATCGTGATTCGATAACCTTATACATAGACTTTTTGTTATACCGCTTAAAAAAATTATTTAATAATGTATAGTAAAGTTCATTGTTATCGTATTATTACGCGTAATGTAAAACATATCCAAAGCTTGGATTCAAAGGCTTGACTCAAGCTTGATAAATTTGTCAGTTTTGAGAGCTGCTGAAATTAAATGGACGGGATAAGTTCACTTCGTGTACTTTGTGTTCTCATATGCATATAGTGGATCACAGGATATTTGATTCGAAAAACAAGTACAAGAGTTGCTTCGAGTAAAGTCTCGGTCGGCAGCTGCCCGTACAATCGATTGCCAGTACTTGGCGCGAGATCCTACCAAGTGTCTTAAAAGAAAACTTTCTTGTATCATCTCGAATTTCCAATTCCTGGACCATATTATAATCCTTCTGCGCGAGCAATATCTTCAGCTTCCGTTTGTGCTAACCAGGTGCTACAAAGCTTTTTGGAACTCTTTTGATGCTTTTCGCATTTATTGATTAGCAATCGGACCAGTGATCAAGTTCAAGATGCCGTAATAGATGAGTGAAGAATAAGTATAAACAGGTATAAGAAATTTTAATTACCAATAAAGCATTTTATTGATATTTAATCAAACTGTGCCTGGCAGCAGAAATATAATAAATTGTATTCTCAATTTTACATTGAAACCACTTTATGAAGTCAAGTTGCTGACGCACTTGCGAACGTCATTGACAACGCTGCCTGCCTGGTTTATAAGGACACTGGCGGTATCTTTAACGACGCAAACGGATACCTGGGTTTGAGCATTACTGATAAGCTGGGCCAATTTGGCGACCTTGCCTGCAACGGAGATGGCGCTGGAGGCGGAAAGAACAGTAGCAGTAGCCAATTGCTGAAAAAAAAGTACATGAATTTATAAGTTCATTTTCTAATAATAACGCTGTGTCCCCATTATACATTTTGCTGTGTAAATGGAACTTTTATACGTCATACATTACTTACTTTGTTGGCGCAAAGGAAGGCGTTTACAATATTGGAGAGAGACGTGGTGTCAGAAACGCACTTGGCAGTTGCAGATGAAATATGAGTAAGCTTGGAAATGATGTGCTTAACGTCGTTTTTCAAAGCATTTACATGTCCGTAGGCAGCTTCCACTTTTTTCGTAACGCAGTTGGTGGCCTCGCTCACGATGTCAACGGCAGTGGTCGAGAGGGTATCAGTAAGACCAGAGCATGATTTGGCGGTGGAAGCAGAGACTTTGGAGAGAATGCTTTCAACCTCAGATTCAGCCTTCGAAGAAATTAATACAATTGTAGATTACTGTTGAATTACGTTTAAATTAAATTACACTAGGTTGGATAAGATACTGACTTTTACGACTGCGGTCTCTATATCGGCCTGAAGTGAGCCAACGGTCGAAACGGCTTTGCTGCTAACGTTTTCAGCTAGATTCGTCAGTTCCGACACACCCTTTTCTGCGGTAGCTTGGACATTTGCGACAGCAGACTGCACGGTATTTTCCACCTCATTCTTGATGTCTGCAATCGACGATAGCAGGGAGTTGCTGCCGATGCTCAAACCCTGACTGGCCTGAAAATTGTAATAAAAGTGATTTCTTAATAGAGTGCTAGAATTACAAAATTTACTGTAGAAAAGAATAAATATTTAATTTCATATGACAATCTTTTAGGAGATCCCTAATAGTGAAATTTGTATTTTTAATTTGTTACTTACAGAAGCCAGAAAGAGGACAGAGAAGATTGCTGACAGTTTCATCATGTTGATTGCGAAGAAGTACTTTTTCGACTATGAAACTTCTACGTTTTCTTGCCATATTTATACCAAGAAGTTAATGTCATTAAGCAGAACTCACAAATGATGTTGGACCACTTGTGTTAGCATTTGACGCGAAAATAATATACCATATGTAGGAAAATGTGGCTACAATGTACACATTAAATAATGAAGTAGTCGATAATGTGCGCACCTTAGTGCTGTTATCTATGCCGTCTTTCGAATAAAAATTATCAATTACTATTTTAACAGCTAACGTAATTATGCCGTGACTTACGTTGATACGAATCAATACGGTAAAAAATATCTAATTCACACGACGGTTTACTTTTCTATTTCTTACTTGTAAGATTTTTCTGAGCATTTTTAAAGTCATTAAAAGAATAGACTTGTGGAACATCCGGTTTACATCCGGAAGTACCTTAGTCACCCCTAATCTGAACTGCTACGTGCAGTACGACACTGGTACAACTTCGGCGTTCAGCCAAACCCTTAATTGCTACCCTCCATATCTTCTTGTGTACATTCATACCACCCCCTAGAGGGTAGTTAGCGAGGGTGGAAATGAATTACTCGGGGAAATCTCTGCTTATTGTGCAGATAGAAAATTAAGAAACTGCATTTGACAGATTCATTATCTCTTACACTGGATATAATTTCTATTTTTTGGACAATTGCTAATTCTCCTTCAGATAATAAAACTAGATCAGATACTAATTTAAGGGTAGTTCGGGTGCATTCGAAGCAAAAGTCCATGACGACATCTACGTTACAAAAATCCACAGTGACAAACGCGAGGTATTTCATTAAGCATTATTAAAGGTTTTTGTAATTGTTAGACGGGTCACCATTGTCAGTATATTCATGCCTCTACAATGCTATGAAAAATTCACCCCTATATAAAACGTTCCCATAGTAGCGGAGAGCCAAGGGTGTCGTGGGAACTATTGCGCACGTTATAAAGCAGCGTATGCACTTTGTGTCGCGCTAGACGTTGTACAAGTACTCAGGGATTCCTTTGTAATGTATCAAAACCCGATCGTTTGTGCACTCGTGTATCAGCCCTGCATTTAAATGAATATCGTCATTGAAGTTTTACGTTAAAATATGAAAAACTTTGAAACACAGGAGTATCGTGAGGCTCCTTGGGATTATATTATATTTGTAGACTTTTCTAGTATAAAGGATGAATATCTTAAATTGTCAGACCCTTTATCATTTTTTTTTTTTACGTTACTATGTTATATACATTTATATGTACTTCATGATTTCTTTCTGTTTAAGCATTTACGATCTGAATAAATCGACCATACTTCCTATAAATATTTAACGAGTAATTTTGATTTATTACTATTGGATATGCCACTCGTTTACTCAATGTGAGTTTTATTTAATATCTACTACTTTTTATGTTTTAGGCAAACTTGGACTTACTATCTTTTACCACTCAGCAGACGCACTAGGTAAGTTTAATTTATGTGTATTGAAGTAAATTCAAATTAAATAGAAAATTTGGATATTTATGAAATATCTTGTTAATTATATTTCTGTCTGTTTGTAACGAGAAGTGAAATCAATTGTTTAGACACCCTGTACAATTTCGTACGTACGATACGCTGCTTTTAGTGGTCATTCACCCTGAATTTTGTAAGGGTTGTTAAAAATAGGATTCAGACGTAAGGGTGTCCCTTTTGCGCAAAGCCCCTTTAACTCTCGTCCCTCTTGTCACGCTTCGGATCAGCCACGTGGATTATAGAGCTAATATCGTTATCGCATTGGTCCACTCCTATTAGTGATGCAATTTTCGTTTTAATCATTTATCGACAAAGTAATTATTTATACAACGAATTTAAATTAGGATCCAATCAGCTGCAATTCTTAGTTTTAATTATTGAAGATTATTATTGCAGGTGAAATAGCAGGTGTAACACAGGTGTAACATAAGTCAAGGCGAATTTCCAACGAGTTAAAGCAAACTTCGTTATCAGCTGCCAATTATAATGGAGCAGTAGAATTAAAAATTGCCTCCTTAACTGTTCTAAAATATTTGCAATATTGTGTCTAACGGATGTTCAGACATCTAAAGAATCTCACGCCAGATAGTCAATGGCAGCAACGTGAACTTTTGTGTTTGAAATAGATTCATTTCTTCCTCTTGCGCCAAGAAAACATGAACCCTTTTGTCAAGATAAATGCGATTTTCTAGGAAGTAAATGTCCTGAGTGATTCTTGGAGCAATAAACATTTTAAATGCAATCTTTAGTGTTGTACCAGTATACATATATATTGTGTAGAACAATAAATATCCATCGACTACTCCCTTGACGTTTGGCTATACCCAAAATCGTAAAATACGATCAAGACAGCTCTGGCTCATTGCCCACTTTAAATAATATATTGCGCAAAGAAGTGACGTAGAACCATGCTCTCAAAGATCAGATAATGTTCACTCTTGATGCAGAATTTTATATTAATCTTTAGTAATTCCAACTCGCGTTATCAAATCCCTTTATCATCTAGTTTAGTAAAAAAAATATATATATTATTACAGAAGTATCATTTTTATATACTATTCGAATAGCCTTTCTGTACGGCACCTATGGTTTTTTGTACGAAGATGACATCACGGATATGTCATATATCCGTTATGTTCTCACATAAGGAATCAGAGCAGCAGTAAGCCGGATGCTGTGCCACTCTGTTTCCCTTTTCCCATTCCGTATACTTTGGACTTGTTCAAAAAAATAATATTCTTTGATTCTTCATATATTGCATGCAAACAATGCAATTTATAGCTTAATTAAAATCAATGAGTTCTTATACGTCAGTTAAGTTGTTCCAATAACATAACTTTCAAGAAAATCCGTATGCTAATGCCTATCAACTCATTAACGGCGAAGATCGTTGATTTTTCAATATATTTTTGAGCCTAAATTTCGTGCATTTGACAGGAATAAATGGATCAAGGTCAGTGTTCCTTATGTTTTCGAGTGTGCTCTAATAGAATCCGGGTTCAGAATCGAGAATTTTTAATCGGAAAATTAAATATGGCGGCATTTGTTTAAAGAAATGAGAAAATATTGTACATTTTTAACGTTTTTGATTTTTTAGCAGATTGAAATAGGTCAGAAATGTGAAATACCCATCAACCAGAGGTAGATTAAATTATTGAACTTTAATAGAAAATTTTTTCATATTCATGCTGTTGACTTTCCATTTTAAAATGGCGGCTGGAACGTAAAAATGTCCTAAAAATTAAAGTTTTTCTCTAATGTCTCTCATTTATTGAGTTATTCGAAGCTTATTATGAGTTCAGATGATGATTATATTAACGATATTAGCGAAAAACTTCGATTTTTAGGACATTTTTACGTTTTAGCCACTATTTTCGGACGGAAAGTCATCAACATGAATATCAAAAAATTTCCTATTAAACTTCAACAATTTTGTGCGCTGATGGTTGAGGGATATTCCAGATTTTTTACCTATTTCAGTCCGAAAACAAATCATAAACATTGAAAATGTACAATTTTTCTCATTTCTTTATACAAATGCTTTATAAATATTTAATTTTGTAGTTGAAAATTCTCGATTCTGAGTTCGGATTCTGTTAGAGCACACTCGAAAACATAAGGAACACTGACCTTAATCGATTTATTCCTCTGTTCACAGTCATAAAATTTAAGCTCAAAACCGTGTTGAAAAATCAACGATCTTCGTTGCTAATAGGTTAAACGTCTTCGTAGTTTGATTAACATCTGTCACGACAGTTCCCAAGCATCGATAACAGTATAAACATTCATATTGATCAGCGGGAATTGAATACACATGGTTTTATTAAAAATTATATTTTTGAGTTATCGTATGTTTGTCAAACAGAATAAAAACCTGGAGTATTATTTAATTAGCAATATTCCCTATCAGCATGTACGCCTAGGACAATCAGTAATAGATATTGTAAAACGCATGTCATCATAAATTTATATCACCGCATTAAAACATCGTTTATATAATCAACGATACCGTAAGAACAATATGAAAAAACAGGCACCGTAACGCATTTGGTTTCCGCACTCCTCACGCCGCTTCGCCCACATCTTAACAGTATATAAGCGGCACGGAATTTAAACGCGAGGCATTTGGCTAGTTGCGACTATGCAGTTTACAGTAAGTATAAACGACCAAACCGTATCCATAAATGAAAAATTTTTTCGTTTACACACACACACACACACATATAATTGTACGCTGCGTACCTGTATGAATATATTCCAGCATTTATACCATGAAGCACATGTCCGGTTCTACCTGTCGTTTCCCTAGAACGTATGGGAATATTGTGGCATGTGGTTTCATCCATGACCATATGGTACGTTAAGGATGCACGTGGGCTCTATTCGAGACGGATGTGACGTAGTAGGCTTCAATGGTGATACCGCAATAATACTCTAATTAACGTTCTCATATGGAACCTCTGGCAAGGAATTCGCCAAGTATTGGATTCCATATGGTATATCGATGTCATTCGGTTTCAACATAAACATCCTAACAACATGCTATGCGTTGCCTTATTGCCATTTCGAGAGAATTTCCGAGAACGTTACTGTTTAATTTGCCATTACGATGCAACGTTGCGCTGGATAAGACTGACAAGCAATTATCGCTGGTGAAGAAATAGAAACGAACACCGACAAGAATTGTGCAAGCTGATCTGAAAAATCATCGTCATAGTGCAGCATATATATATGTATACATATACACATATATGTCAAGGGGCAGTTTCGAGGACATGCGGCACTGACAACAGCAAGCTGAAGTATTTTTTTAAACTAAACCTTGGAACACGTGACATTGAAATTCTAACCCAATCTAACCTAGCGAATTATTTCTTAGCTCATCACAACTCCGAGTGTCCAGCATAAAAATTTGTTTGAAAAATTCGGTGTGAGTACAGCATAAAGGCCCCGGAAGTATACGTTACATATAGAATTGTTTCAGGACCACCATGGAAAATGCCAATTGTCCTCATAACTGCCAATATCCAAGAAAAAAAGTTCTGGAAACTGCCTTCTAACATATTTATATTATTATATATATTATTTCAAGGAACTAGTAATATATTACAACCGACCATACATCTTCAATGTACCATACCATTTTTACCTGTACATCCAAGCATACACAAAAAGACACGTGATCACCGTGTATATTACTATTTGAAAATTAGAAGACACAATAAAAACTTTGGGAATAATTGATAAGATTTATTGTTGTATTTTATGTGTTCGTATTTTAAATATATACTAACTAAACGTGACTAATTCAAAATACTGAACTCTAGAGCAAGCACGATAGTGCAATCCGTTTCAGGTTTTCAGATACCTTACAGGAAAGGGCCTTGACCATATCAACGGCCAGTTTACCCTTTATGTAGATGCACTCGACGTTCCAGGTATCTTAAATTCGTAAGGCTGACCGGTAACTGTAAATTTCCTAATACACTAAGGACTCTGGTTAATACTACCTCGTTCGACGCTGTTTCGTTTTGGCCGTATTTGCAAATTTTCGGTAAAAGACTAATTCCTCGATTCAACGAACTCGCCGCTTACCACGTGTATCTATTTTGACGTCCTTTCGTTTAGCACTGTAAATACTAAGAGCGTTTCCTCTGCGTTAACTGGGGTCTTACTGTACTGTTTAGCCGTGGCACTTTGGCCTAGGGAATTTTAGCCCGCTGCTACTCTTGTAAATGGCAGGTGTACTGCGAAATGGGAAACATCCTAGTGTAATCGTAATGTCTAACTGAATATCTTGTAACTCGTGAATCTGTTCGTCAATGAAACATTCCAACTCGATACGGTATTAATTTGACAATCAAGGGAGTGAGTCATTACGTATTTAATGGATATACGAGTAACGAACGATGACTGATCAACCAATAATTAATGAGCTCTCGAAACAGTAAATGCACTGTTGCAATCTCATTGCAGTCCAATCGATTCGACCTATTCCATCGCCTGTTAATTCTAGTTAACTTTCGTGATTCGGCGCTCTGCAAATTATGGAGAAACTAGCGGCTGTCTATGGTGTCGTGGAAATTCATTAGATTTGTACCGATGCGCCTGGATAGTTAAATACAAAGCTGAAATAGAAATTTGCTTTCTGCTTCTTCGTTCCTTTCTTCGCGTTTAATGACGAAACATGAAAAGAGGGTGTGACCGACACAGCGCATCTTTTAAAGTGCATCAACGCACTGCATTGCAATGTTGAGTGCAGTGTTAGGATATTCATGGAATAAAATTCTTTCTCGTTGCGCTTCGCCGTTTCATCCCGTCCTGCAAAAGGTCTCTGGCAATAAACTAGCTTTAGGTGCAGTTCTCGTTGTGTCTCAGCAGATGTACGACCATTTGCCGCAGCAGCTGCATTCCCCACCATGACACCAACTAACCGCCGTATTCTTAACCACAGTTACCTTGGACACCTAGGTTTAAGATAAGAGAAAAATTATTTTTCATAGAAAATATTACAACGTAGATTTCAAATAATGTTGTATTCAAAGTATAAGTTATTACAATGAGACTTCAGTGAATTCTTATAAAATTCTTACGTGGAATATTAAATAATTGTGTGAAAACCAATTGTGAGAATGTTCCCCGGGGGCCTGGAGTTAGTATATACGGTACTGATGTACCGGTAGGGTAGCGAGACCCAGGCCCATCCTAGGCATACACTGGCACTCACGTTTTAAGTCTTGGGGGGGTTGTATCGGCGCGCGTAACATCGCGATAATTGCGATAACGTAACTTTGATACGTTTAATCTGTTCGCGACAACCGCGACACCGAAGTAATAACTCTTTGAGTGTGAGGAATACGCTATATTGTGAGTGAAATATCGAAGAAATGAGTTGGTGCAATTACAAGGGAGGAATATTGTAAAGGAAAAAGTTTTATTTCGCTGCTTCAATCGTCAAGCATTCATCAATGTCAACAGTGATCGACGACGATGACGACGATCGTCATCAGCTAATTGTGGGCTTAATACGCTTATGATAGTGTACAGATGGCGCCACAGATTCTCTGGCGCATATCAATCGTATAGAAGCGATATTAGTAGAAGCGATAGTATTCGCTTTCATTTAAATTGATATCGATGCTCGTGTGCTAACTAGTTTTTGAAAGAATCGTTACCGTCTCGCAATTCAGCTCGGTCGATCAAGTAGATCGATACGCTACACGCGGAGGACGAAAATAAAAAGAAAATTACCAATACAGTGACGGTAGCTATTAGCATTTGAACAAAAACAACCTGGCAGGTAGGGACATTCCCGTCTCTTTACCCTCTCACTCTCTAAAATATTTCTACTAACCTCCTGCCGTTAAAGGTATCGAAGCCACTTATTTTCAACAGCGCTCATCAACTGGCACTTATTAATTAAGAGGATCGGACTGTATTAAAATCGTCAGCAACGGTTTTAATCTCGCGAGATCAGCCGACGACCAACGGGAGAAACGAGCAAAACGGGCTTGAAGTTCCGGTGGGGTCACCGGACGTAGCTGAGCGTGACGCGCCTAACGGAAAAACGTGGGAACCCAAAAACTGGCATTCGATTCTCAACGGCGCGTGATGCAAAGCATGAAAGAGTCACTTGATTATTTTAAGAGAATAATAATTCGAATCTAGTTGGAAGTGTATTTACATTTGAATAATTAAATATTATTTGAATATTATTTTATTCAATGAATATATTAATTTATTAATTGAGTAATACAAGGGCATTGTATCATACCTTCAAGGGTACTATCAATTCAGCCAAACTTATCTGGCTGTCGAGCCAGAGAATTCAAAGAAGGCAAGAACAGATAGAACGGTCTCTTGCATCGTCGATGCTTCCCCACTATTGTAGGTACGTTGCTGTCGGGAAAAAGACTGGTCGGTTCCACTCTAGGTATAGACGTGACGTCAACGTGGCGCAAGTCGTATGGCCAGTTTGAGAGTTCGCTGCGAGAAGGGAAGAGGCCTTTGCTTGTCTGCCTCACCGCCGGCCGGCTTCGGCCTCTGCTCTACGGCTTCGTTACGTTCCTGCCGCCAACGCTTTTAACGTTTCTCCTACCCTCTTTATTTCCCTTCTCGCTTCCTTTTTTCCATACCTTTTACTTCCTCTTCTTTAATTTACTTCTACACTTCAACTCCGCACTTCACTTGTCCATTGCTCTACGACCAAACATATTCCCTACCTCTTCGACTCAGTGGTACCAGGAACGGCAGACGGACCTGCAGTTTCTAATCGACTTTTAACGTCCAGAAAATCATCGACGTGACAAATCACAATATCGCGTATTGGACGATTAAAAGTGCAAGGGTGGAAAGTGTCATTCGTGAAAAAAAAATTCTCTACATTTAGTGCTGCTTCGGTCTCTACGGCAGGTATAGAAACCGACAGGAGACTATAGTGAACAAAGAGGCGCTACCAGGCTCTAGTATTCTGTTTCTCATAGTGAAACACAGTGTACCTTATAATAGTATAGATTCTCGTAATGGAGAAGTGTCTCTCGAAGCCGGTCTTAAAACTCTCGAGCCCACTCCGCGTGCCCGCAGCAACCGAGAAATACCGGATTTGCTTGCATCTCGGGAGCAGTTCAGTGCGCGTATAGATAGACGCGAAAAGTGGTTGATCAGATTTTCATTTTCTGCTAGTGAATGTGCTCGACTATCGTATTGGATACAGATCTTATCGTGGTGTCAATGCCACTGGATTGATTTCCGACAAGTACCTTCGTCGCAACGGTAAATTTTGCCGCAGAGGTCTGTTTTGTAAGTGTGCCTCGAAGATATTTCAAGATAGAGTGTGTGCTTCGCATCGAAGTGTCTTCGCAACGAAAAACACGCAGAGGCCACACCTGTAACACACACGGAGCTGCTCGATGATATTGTCGTACGTGATATCCTCGTACAACTATAAATACAATTCTACCTGTTTGTACATTTTACGTACTGCACGTCTCGAAGACATCGGATTAAAATGGGAAATCATCCGTCCGCCCACCAACCGCTCGAAAGAGCCACTACCCATGCTGGAAATGGACTTCGACTTTCGGTATGTTGTTTCTGCAGGTTTAACTGGAAACTCTTGTTGTTTCCTACGCTCTGTCTGCGTATACGAATATATTATTATAGGCATGCCAAGATCGTATGGAATACACCTCAAGGCCTTTGTAACTGTATAAATTCTTCGTTATAGATTTCTTTTCAATAACAGTGTTTACAGTAGATTATGTTAAATGATAATGAAGACTGTTTTGGTCTGTGGGTATAAGTATAATCTATACTAGTTGCAAGGTCACTTACTGCATTGGAAATTGAAATGCAAAGTCGAATATAACATATTCGAAAATAGTGGTTTTAATATAATAACAATATAATAAGTTAGATATTGGTTAGTGTATCCTTGGGGAGACTACGACGGTTTCTCTATCTATATTTCAGTTTCTTTATCGAATTATTCATGGTAAACAAGTAAGAGTGTAGCAGCGAGCCGTGGATTGTATAGTAGGATCCCTGTGCATATAATACACAGAATATAGTAGGAAATACAACGCGTAAGGATTAATTACTAGTCTTCTTCACCTGAACGATGGAGTTCTACATTTTCGAATTGCCACACACAGTCAGAATTTATTTTCTCTTTCAAGAGCAGCTGTCCTTGCAAGATGTTTCGTGATTCAGAGAAAACGGTCCATGGCTTGTGCCTGGTCCTCGTGTGCAGTCAGGATTTGCAGCTGTCGGAAATGACGCTCTCCCTGTACAGTTTTCTTTCTCTCATGGATGCCGAACACATTGGTTTACCTATAATACATATGTATAAGTCTACGACTAGGTAGCATATTCAAGTTTACTCATTTTATTCAATTCTTATTTTAATATTAACAAAAAACGAAAAACTCGCTGGACAAATATTTTTCAAAAATTCAAGCAATGTCTTACGTATATTGTCTTCTCTCAGCGAAGCGTGAATCCTAATCTGTATGTAAAGTTTAGGAAAGGTACGTTCAACGTATACCATATACGCCGCTTGCGGTAGTTTATCCGGGATTTTTCACTCAGCCGGATATCTTTACGTTCCATGATAGTGGTGCTCAACCTGTCTTAAATGAATCACGTGACTTCTATAGATCGTGACTTACATGTGAATTTTCTACGTCACCGACTCCGTAAGATCACTAAAAGTAGCTGATTAAAACGTTGTTGTGGGTTTACCTGATTGGTGTAGTGACTGAAAAATAATGATTCATCGTGTATTATAGTTCCAGTGAAAATCTATATGAGAATGAAGTCACTCGAGGGAGATGACGTTATCGCCGTTAGGGAATAAGGCGTTACTGATATATCACAACACAACTATATATATCTACGATAGACGATCGAATCCGCATTAACTTTTTACATTCCGCACGCGATCATGTTAACACTCATCCATTCCGCGTATCGAAAATAACGTAGCTGAGTATTATGTTTGTGTAATTTTTGCCAGGTCATTAATTGATCATTGAGTAATGAGTGAAGTAGCGCTATTGAATTATCACATAACTGTATTAGAAATGCAAATTTATTAATAACGACGCGAGCTAATTAATTTCTCGTAAGGCTTTTGGAATTATTTCCTATGCTTTTCGGTTTTAACAAAGGATGCCAATTATATGAAGATGTTATGTATCGGTGCAAGTCAAACGTCTAACTTCTAGAACATCGATACCATGAAAATGATACGAGCAGCATCCTTTGACTATGCCGGGTGCAACTTGGCTTAATTCAATGACGTTCGTGGCCTTGTTAATTAACGGCATTACAGGGAGAGGCGCATTTCCGTACTCGACGTTGCTGTGAATATGTTCGCAGGAGTCGATGTCACGTGCAGTGTGTAGGAAGTTATCGGTTTTCCCTCTAGACAATTTCATAGCAATATATAAGCCCTAAATATTTCTCTTGATAATATTCTATATCGAATATAATTTTACTGGTGCAGGTCTGAAAATTTGCGTATCGTACTCTAAACAGTTGATCGATTTTGATAAGGCGACAAAAAATAAGGGGCTAAAGCGTGACCTACGACCTTTCTCATTAAAATTCACCCTTCCTGGGGTTTCGACTGTGCTTGTTCAACCGGCATAGCTTTTAATCGCACTGCTTCCCTTTTTTTGCGTATTCTACCTTCTACCTTATGGGCACGTAACGTCATGTCGAAAGTAAGACATTTGCAAGTCACTTGCCGTCTGTAGCTATCAAGCGGAATGGACCATTCAACAAATGAGTGCGGAATGATTCGATTATAGAGACTGGGTTAGGTTAGGAGCCGGTCGCATGTAAAATACGTGGTACGTGAACGCACTTTAATATAAAGGATTAGATGCGATTGATATATAAATTGTTCCATCTCTTTCCGGCTGGAGGGATGAAAATTGCTTGGACGATAAGCGTGCTAGCAATTTAGAATTGTTAGTTTTTAATGCTTCAATATTTAATGGTGCGACCACCGCTTACCTTTTTAAATCCTTATAGACCGGATCGCATGTGCTTTGATAAAAAAAAAGCATTTACGTCAGAACCTAATTAAAAATTCTCATAGACCAATAAATTTTGCTAACTCTTACAATAATAATAACGCAACGAAAATTGGCAGTGCTTATATATAATTAACGAGTCATTTATTTACTTAAAAAGCATGAGACTGCTTTATTCAAAATTTCTGGACGCTCAAAATACTTGAAGGCAAGGATCCGGTTTTAATGCGGAGTCTTGAATCGGTAGAGCCTCTTACGTTTCGGATAGTCAGTACAGTCTTTCAGATGACTCGCGCTCGATTAAATACCACCAGGAGACAGCTACCTGGCGCAGACTATATGCGGACGGGAGTGTAACCGTTTCACACGTGTATATATATCTATATATATACCTACCTACTCACACATAGATATTAGAATTCAGGGGGATCGAACTCAAGGATAACTGGTAGCGCACAGCGATGCCCGCCCGTTTTCTCAGTGAGAGATATTCCAATGGCGGCTATTTAAAGTTGCCTGCTCCTTTTTAAATGTCAGATTCGTAGGCATTGAAAATATTATAGTCTGCCTAACCGACTTGAACAACAGGACTGAATAATGAAATATTTTATTGAAATTTAAAAATTGTATCATCGATATAACCTACGTTCCCTGTTGACTTGTAGAATTGAAATAAAAATGGCCGCCGCATTCTTCTTGTGCAACAATAGATCTATGCGCTACGTGCAGTATAGGTATCCATTCTGTAAAGATGTATAGTTGTGCACAACAACCATAAGTCCACTCGCTACCATCCTCTGAATATTATAAAGCCCGATGTGCCTCTCCATATAGCTACTAACTTTTCCACAAGCATTGCACCTGCCGCTTCGGTGAAAGGATTACAGAGTTCGTTTACATGTACTCGTAATACTAGTCGTGCTGCTTACTGTCCATACCGGGTACTTGGTGACATCTTGCTGTGCTGTGTTCTATCAACTTGTGTGCGTTACATTTATTTATTCTACGTAGTTTAGGGTGATGGGTGAATTTGTGGGAGGTTCCGTAAAGGGTATTTTCTATCGAAAAGAAATCCTGGGACTCATTTGTCGTACTGTCATAAAGGAGTACAGAAAATTATAATACAAATGACTACGATTGTTCATACTGGAGTTCTGGCAAATTTACTACACCATGCAGTGGTTTATTTGTATGAATTTTAGTCCGACAACTTTACGACTAGTATGTGTAATGGCATTTGTGAGCCGTATACAATCGTTTCTGTTGATAGCGTACCAGATATAGATATAGTAACGTACAGGATCTTTCACATAATAACAATAATGTATATACAAGCCCATAAATTGGAACATGACAGTGAATGAAACTGAATGGTATAGTATTTTCTGTACTGTATTTCCTTGGGGTGAATGAATCGGGTACCTAAGCTGTTAATAGTTTGAGGCAAATTAAAGTGGTTCAGTATAAGAGAAAAGAAAAGTGGATGATTGTTTTTTTTTTAATAGATATCCATATTTAATGGCTCTGAAATTCCTGATATACAATCCATTCTTTGCTCCTTATTGGGGTCGATGAACCCTTGTAAGGTTATGATAGTTGCATTATATTATTTTCTGGCTTTTTTTTTTCAAAGATTGTGTAAAATAAGACTCCTTACCAGGATCAAACTTCAGTCTTATTGTTAGACGTCTAGGTCTTCGCGATGTAACTTTGCCTGGCATTGTTCGTGGTAGATGATTCATCATTGGTTTTTAGAATTTATGTAAGAAACACTACATTCTTTAGTTATATAAATTGAATACAGTGGTACGGTTTTCGGTGTCTCAGGGACTTGAAGAAATATTTAGTTTCCGTGAAAGTGCGATGTCGATAAACGATCCTTTAGATGTCTCGAGACAGTCGCTTCATTGTTGAGCTTCTACCGGAAGTCGTGGCACGTTCACGTGCACTTTGTTAGAGGAAGTGCAGCGTTAAAAGCTGTTGATGTCATCGTATACATACTTTATACTCACTGGGATTCCTTGGGAAGAATCATAATACGAATTCCATTGATTGTCCCATACTGTTGTTGTATACGATTGCCCAATAAATTGTATAGATATTGTAATTAATTAAATTATTGTTATATCGTGCTTCTGATTACCGTCCGTTATTATTGAACGTAATTGAACTCATGGTAATTATTATTTTTATATTTAAGAGTACTTCAAAATATGGTATCACTCAGAATACCAATAACTTAGATGTAAACGAAATTTTATGTTACCGCAATACTCAAGGCCTACAAATGTAATTATTATGCAGGAATAGTTTGCTGCAATTGGCATGCATACACTGTACGCTTGTATGCAAAAATGGATTCTCCCACACGTATCCTTTCGCGCGACAAGGTCGTACCTCGTGATTATAATATTCGAAGAATACTAGGAACAAGCAGCATTGTGCTGTTAATAATTTTACCTATAACAAAATAAAATCTACTTCAACGTAAAATATGCCTCGTAATTATGAAAATTAATATTTTTATTGTATAAAGCATTTATCCATAGCATTAACGTCAAGATAAATGAAACCTTTTATACAGGACATACCAAGCATACTTTTTTTTCATGCAGGTCTTCTGGAATGGAGATGCATCTTCGAAAATTCTTAAAATCTGAGTCATACATGATCTCACAAGTTGCGTTCAAGAGAAAAGAAAGTTCTAACTTTTCCGGAATGTATACCTGTAAGAGAGAGAGAGAGAGAGAGAGAGAGAGAGAGAGAGAGAGAGAGAGAGAGAGAGCGCGTGACGAAATCGTGTCGAGCCTGATGATTCATTTTAGTTATTCGTTCCCGTTCGCATTCTACTCGAATTATTTTTCTCCTGAGCATTTAACAAAGAACAAAACTCGAGCATACATAGTACGAAGACATGTAACGTACCGCGAATCAAATTACTATATAGACAATGGCGTCTTTGATATATAACATACGTGTTAATTATTCGCTAAATTAGAAAGCATCGCGGACATTGGTCCGACAGTCACAGGTCGTAGGTTAAAGTTCAATTAGCCAGGACTCGCACTTTTATTACTTCGATTACCCGCCGCAAACCAGAGCTCACTGGTCGAGATCGTTTAATTGTCATCGTAGTAAGAGAAGTGCCGCTCCCTTCTACCATAGGACATTGAATTCTATATCGCTCCGTTGTCCATATAGCAATGAGAAATATAATGATTGCCACACAATTGCGATTTATTTAACTATGCCAGATGAGAATTCATAGGCACTGCTGTTGTCATAGGATAACGATGCTTCTGCCTGAAGCTCTGGCATACGTTTCCCATCATCCACGACGCGCACCCACGTGGCCGTTTACGTTCTAACGTAGCATAGGTAAGCCTATTACCTCGTTAAGCAAACACGATAATCCGATTGGTTGTCGAGAGTGCTTACTTTCGCACGTTTTAACCATTAACGACGACGGACAATCGCTCGATTGGAAATGGGCCCCTTACGCGGCACGCCGTACTCAATTGTGTAGACAGCTTGTGTTTTCTCTGTACTATTTTCATAGGCTGGTATATACGGCGAGGATGTAATCTCATTCATTTTGCTACTGGGGTATGAAAAGTGCCAATATAAAAAATTAGTATCGCTTTCAATGTCAGATAATTCGAGCGCTCCACTCGAGCGATCTTATTAAGTGGGTATGTATAAGCCTTACGTGCGTTTTAATCGATTAGTATCGATACCATTCTGGGTGGGGATAAAATGAAGAAATGTTTTCTTCACGTGTGCATCCTTTGAGTGAATTAATTCGCGGCTGTATCTCCGTCAGTCAGCACTTTTAGCCAGTTCGTCGTCACTCGTTGATTGTTACTGGTCGGAGCCGCGATCTCTCTTGTTTAATCCGGATATATTGGCTGTTCCTTTTGCTCTAAGTTGTCAGTGCTTCGGCCCGATAAAAGGGTGTCTCTATTTCTTTTTGGGTCATTTCGCGAGGACCCGTGTTATCGATTATAATAAAGCAGGGCATTGTTTCGATAAGATATTATCGTTAAGGAGACAACCCCCGGAAAATAGCTTTCCTGTATTAAGATAACGTGACGTGGGGTGGCAGCGACGTTATGACTAGGGTAAGAATAGGAACTAACCTATACCGTTATAATCGAATGATATAAAAGAACCATATAAAGTCATACCTTTGATATGTTATTCGGATTTAGGTAGAATAAGAGTCGATTTCTGTGTGAGATTGACGTATACGTTTACCAGTCACGAGTCGACAGTGTTCAAAGTGATTTTCTAGGGTTTAAAAAAAAAAATATAAATGTCTATGTCTTTCTGCCGTATAACGTTAAATGTCAATCATGATCTAACAAAGGTCTGATGCTTCATTTTTTGTTCAACTCCTGTACAATCACAATGCGATTTCTCTTACCAAGAATGGATGACTAAACGATACCTGATGATATCTGTAGAATTCACGTTTCATTGTACGATGTATATATTGAGTCTATGGTGCGTGCATGCGACTAATTTCGTCCTTGTACTCGTTACGCATGTAACATAATTGCTTGGGGTACTTCGTGCACCCTATTAGTACGTAATGTTAGATGATTTAGAATGTACTCGTGTTTCTAATTGCTGGGCCGTGATAGTGACCCCGACTTCCTTTTGCGATATTGCCTTCTTTTCTAATCCCATCTCACTCTTTAGAGCAGGGGAATAAGCGATCGACCCGAGACGCTGTGGGCTCTTGATTTGGCGGTTGCGCCAGGGGTGCCAATTCAGGGGTAGATTCGTGCCACGGAACTAGGGGAGGACCGGAGGGTTCTGATATAAAAGAATCCTTGGGAACCAGCTTGAAGATTCGATCACAGGCTCAAAGCCGTGGCAACCTTGAAACGGATCTTGCAAAACTGAACGTTGGACAGTTCTCTCTTTTTTTTTTAGTTTCAATTATTACGCTTTGTAGTATATCTTGTAGATTATACTGATGACACGATTTTTTTTTATGATGTATTTCAAGACGAGAGTAAAGTATATTACGTGTACAGAGGTAGTCGCGTCGTGCCTGCCATCTGAAGTTAGTTTCTCCATTGGCTTCCTGTGGTAGAGCCACATTCATGTGGTGGATTTGTCGTGAATGACCCTATAAACGTTACCCCGTCTGATTTTGACAGCGATTGACACTTGAATGTAATATATTTTTATACTGCATAAATACAGTGGGAGTTTTTTTTTAATATTAAAAGGCAAATATTCGCCAGAGACCCGTTAAAGATTGATCGCAACACCGAATCTAAGAACCTTCAGTTCCCATTCGGTAGACGAAATATTACGTTTGATCCCACCACCCTCGTAAATCCACACGTGCATGACCTATTAATATTCCATCACCCTTCGAGGGGGGGGTGTACGTACGCCATTAGGTTGGCTACGCGTGGTATACATGCGTGCCGTAATGTTTATGCGTAAAGAACTCGCCTGTCAGAGACAGTAGTGGATCGACATATGGGAAGCGTGCATCGGTTATCACGTGGGAAGAGTTTTGCGATTGTGGGATGAGCATTATTTTTAAAATATCTTTTCTCCTCCTGCGAATCGATCGGTCATCCCTTGTATCGCGGAGGAAGTAGCTCTCGTGTCATGTTACTTTATGAAGTATGGTATACCTTGCTTATTCGCTTCGGTTTTTTTGGGGGTTTTTGCAGAAGCGGGAGAGATCGCCCGGAAAGAGGATGGACAGACTACGAAGGAGCTTCCGGGACAGTTTTCGTCGACGAAAAGATCCCCACGTGCCGGAGTCTAGTAAGCCTCATCAGTGGCAGGCCGATGAGAGCGCTGTGCGTTCTGCGACCTGTGCCTTCCACGTAAAGGTAATTTTATTTATTAATACATCTTTTATTTGTTGTTCAATTGTGCGCAATTCGTTGGAAGATATTCTATTTAATTATATTATTAATTACAGTACCTGGGATGTGTCGAGGTCTTTGAATCAAGGGGTATGCAGGTCTGCGAGGAAGCCTTAAAAGTATTAAGGGTGAGTTCTGTGGTATCTTCGTATCTCTTAGTAGTTTGTTTGTTCGACCAGCTGATAGAGATGTTTATCGTGATGTACCGTGAGAAAAATTCAGTCATATAGAATATATCGAGTTACGTGGAATATAATTTTGTAGATTTTTTTGGCTTCTTTTCTTATATACCAGGTAAATTGGCTGACGTTAAACTCTGAGTATTTTTCCAATACAGAATGTTATTCTACATTGATATTCAGCTACCTCGGCGAGACTGTTGAAACTTTTGAAATAGAAAAGGAAGGTTTCATGCTTCCATGATTCATCGAATATCGAAGTGAAACAAGAACCATTTATATGTAGAGAATGAGATCCTTGTCTTAAATATCTCATGGCACCGGGATACTTTTTGCACATTAAAGTTTATATTTAGAGCTTCTCGCGCATCTCCCACATAGACAGATGCGAGTGTCACTGCAAAAGAAACGATCTTGGCGACGTTTCAATTTTAGATACACTTTACGATTAAAAAGTATTGCATCCTAAGTCATGCACGTTAAACGAGCGTTGAACTGCTCTAAAAGTTATATATTCCATTCTGCCATTGTTAAATTTAGAAATATTAGTCAAAGTCATTTGAAGATCAATCAGTGTTATCGATTATTAACGTTTCAGAACTCAAGACGAAGACCCGTACGTGCAATCCTCCATGTTTCCGGTGACGGGTTACGCGTCGTGGAAGATGAGACAAAGGGATTGATAGTGGATCAAACGATTGAGAAGGTGTCGTTTTGCGCCCCCGACAGAAATCATGAGAAGGGATTCAGTTATATATGCAGAGATGGCACCACGAGGAGATGGATGTGCCATGGATTTCTGGCACTGAAAGAGTCGGTAAGTTCCAACCCAGTGGCCTTCTCACAGGAAAACGTCGATAAGGTAGGAGGGTAGTGACTTACCCTTAAACGAACCACAGAACAAGTCAATAAAAGTAGTTTGTGATATCCATCGAGTAACGATCGACTCTCCTTTTCACAGGGTGAGAGACTGAGCCACGCAGTAGGCTGTGCTTTTGCTGCATGCCTCGAAAGGAAGCAGCGTAGGGATAAGGAGTGCGGAGTTACAATGACATTTGACTCGAAGACCTCGACCTTCACTAGAAGCGGTAGCTTCAGACAACCAAGTCTTACCGAACGGTTGCAAGACACGCGTGAACGTGCCGTAGGTCAGTAACTTAATAGCCGTAATGTCTTAGCATTAATATGCCTTTAAGAGAACCGTCTCTCAATTTCCCTATCATCTATCTTCAATTTTATTTATCTTTTTATTATAGATGTGCCACCAGTAAAACAAGTGTACAACCCTTTCGCCATTGAGAGGCCACACGCTACCCCTTCGATGCTCGAAAGGCAGGGTTCCTTCCGAGGCTTCAATCAACTCAGCCAGGCTTCTCCATTCAAGCGGCAACACAGTCTACGCGTAAATGACTTGCCCAGTAATCTTGAACGCACGCGTAGTCACAGCCTTGAACCAACGGATCTTTCAAGAATGCCACCCACTATGTCGCACAACGTACCCCAGAAACCTCCAGGTGAGAAGCCTTTGAGTTATCTCGTGTCTATGAACCAATGGGGTGTGCTAAACAGGGTTTGATTTTTAAGACTCTGATCTAAATATAAAATTCTATCACGCAGATACTTTAAGGTCATGCAATAATCATGTACTCTTGTTCTCATTTTTTTTTTTGCAAACAGAATTTGAAGGATATGACGAAGGTCATTACTCGTTATGCTGATGATTGATATTGCTTGCTGGTGTTTCCTATGTTTTACCTTTATTATAATAATCTTTATATCGATCCTGATTATACCGAAGCGGTTTATCCGAATAGTTACTCGTGAAGTTGGTAGTTCCTTACATAAATATATTTGACACCTCGGTAGAACTTTCCTTGTTACTCGGTTTAGGCGATGAACTAAAAAGAATCGCACATTCGATATTTCGTGCTGTTTCGTGTTTTACACAATCCTCTCGAGACCGAATTATCAATCCAATAACTCATTAATATCACGCATCCGAGAATTCAAGCATGTTGTTACTGTAGTTACTATTATTGTTTCTTGTTGCGACGCGCACGTTGTTTATGGCGCGCGATCAAATCAGTGAACGATACTAATGGGATTCGTTATTTTCAGTGAGTCCCATACCAGAAATATCTCCTGGCTGTCAAGACAGCGTGTCCGCAATGTGTCAGCAGCTCTCTCGTGGACTTTCTCTCCTGTCAAGTAGTGATGATTTTGGACCAACCGTTGCGCAACGTTCTGCACTTCAGCAGCACCTATCTCGTGGTGTTTCTCTATTACCTGCCAACAATGATTTTGGGACGACAATTTCACAAGGAACGTCGAATCTCGTTGCTAAACAACTTTTCACTTCGACTGATCCAGCAGGTACGAAATTAGGGTATTGTGTGGTTTGACGTAACGTTGTCACTGGATGAATTTAATTTTTATTGAATAAAATTGTGTTACTGTAATCCTGTAAGATTGTATTGTGCTTGTTTCAGTAAGTAGCAGTGCTTCCTTGAACGATACAAAACTGCAGAACGGGTTGAACGTGAATAGTTGTAACAACAATAACAACAATAACAATGATGATGCAAATAATACAAACAGTGTAGGACCCAGCTGGCAAGATTCACAGTCCCCCGTTCTGACGGCGAATCACAGACTCACTCCAATTCTTAACAGAAGTTGCAATCTGAGCCCAGTGCTTCCGAGAACAAACGCAGCAGCTGTAGTAATGAGCACCCCTGCGTCAGTCAGTACTGTAGGAGTATTTGGTACGCCACCAAATGCAAGTCCTGCATTTAGTTCAGCTTCGACTTCGTCCTTGGGTAGTGCATCGACTCCTGCCATAAATCGTTCGCCGATTCCAGTCAACTCCGTCACCCCCGTACCCAGTTCCGCAAACGTCAGCGTAACTTCATCATCGCCAATTCCTCCAGCAACTGCCGAAGAAGCTCAAGCACAGATCGGTAGCACTGTTCAAACTAGTGGTTCGGTAAGTTTAATAAAAGAATCGCTCGAACCTATTATGCCACTTTAACGGCACTGTTCATTAATGATTCTTCGTTTGTGATAGGTGCAATCAGTATCGACAGCACCCAGTTTACCAAAACCCGAACAGTGGTTAGGTAGCGTTACTGGGTCTGTACCACCTGCTATACCACCAGTTCCACATGTTCCGCGACGTGCTCCACCACTTCACGCTAGAGCCCATTCATTAGGATCAGCTGCACTAACTCAAAGTGGTAGACCTGGACCTTCGGATCCTTTCGATGCAGAATGGGCTGAAATAGCTGCGAGGAATCTACATCAATCGACGGCAACGACGAATCCATTTATAATGCCCAACGCCACTCAGGCTTTTCAGGTGCAATTGTAGCGGCAGGAGTTCACGAACAGCATCGCCAAGTTCTATCGAACTAACACATAGTGATGACGATCGCTCGTTCGATTGCGTTCCGAGTCCTCGGCTGATCGAAGGTACTTCACGTAAGAATGCCGTCTCGTGATGTTTCTGACAATGTCAATACCTCGATGGGATCCCTCGGGAAACGATAGTTTCTCGCAGTAGCGATTCGCAAGCGAGTAACGCGACGATGCTGACGTGGATCTTTAGGTGTTTATTCATGCGGTAATCTGATTGTTATCGAACGCACAGGAAGGAAGCCTTCAAAAACGGGCAATATTTCATAATGAAAAGATTACGTTAATGGAAGAATCCTTGTACTTGAGTATATTGATCTAGTGATGAATTTCCGCCCGTAGGTTACGTAGAGACCGGGTAAAAGAAGAATTTATTTGAAAAGGACTGTTGTGCTAACGTATTGCTATCAGTGGTATCGATGATATTTATTATACGTTAACGTTACCACGGAATAAAGGAACAAAAGTAAAAGGAATTTAAGGATTCCTTTGATATTCTAGGCTTTCTCTAGCGATTATTGTCGTTTCTGCATGATACACAAAACTATAGGCACGATGATTACACTGCACAGAAACTCGTAAAAAAATTTGCACCAATTTTACATAAAAACGATTAGTGTCACGTAATGATCCTCGTACGAATAAATTCTTGTAATCGTACATAAAAATTGTAGACTGTACGAATGAAAAGAATGGATCATTCCATGGAGCATATACGGCCGAGTGACCAAGTGCGGTATATTAACGTCGTCGTGGAATGTTTTTTCTGCAAAAATGCAATTGGGATGAATGTGAGAATCGAGTTTTATGCAGGCATAACATCCGAGGACTGTGATACGCTGAAAGAGGCCAGTACTTAAAGCAGGGGTAGTCGGAAACCCTTTGCTGGACTAGAATAATATTGCTCAAGGTCGTCAAGCGTGGCGTTCGGGAATGTATTGTGGATTTGGAGTCATCAGACGGTCATGCAGACAGACAGGCAAAAGGATAAAATAAATCAGAGAGCTAAGGTAATGTAGATGAAAAGATACACGGTCAGACATAAAAGCAGAATATACATAGCTACTTAATTAGAGAAAAAATGTTGAAGTTAGAAAGAAGTACGTCCTATAATATCGATGTCTATCATAAATACGGTCGAAAATGCATTTAGTGTAGTACATGCCATGTGCGTTGAAGATTGCAGGATTGAGGAGAGAAAGTTATTCAGTACGTTTTAAGTATATGGTCATTTTCACTCAAATAACGATAAAGACGTTGACTGGTTCTCCGTTAATTCATTTTTCCCTATTGGCTGTTATTCGAGTGAGAAATACCTTTATAGTTGTTTCGTTCGTGTATTATAAATTTAGATTGAAACAAAAAAGAAACAAACGTGAAAGCACGCACGACGCGGTTAATGAGAGTATTGTAAACCTTATTATAATCGTTAAGAGGAAGATGAGATGAATGGGAGAAAGAGTAGACTGAAAGACAAGACGAGTTTAAGAGAAAGAGGAGAAAGTAAGAGAGCGAGAGAGCTTACTCCGATCCTATTTAAAAGTAATAGTTAATGACAAAAACAGTATCGAGCAGTTTTTTGCCTCGATTCATTGACATCGGCATCCGTCTTGGACCTGCATGAGGATCGTGATAAGAAAAGTAGTAGATTTGTTACTGAAAAAACTGTGCAAAAAGATTGAGGAAAATGAGAGAATGGAGAGAAAGTAAAGAATCGAGGTGACATTGAACAAGCCCGAAGAAATAGAATTCATAAAATCGTTACTACGCGATCAAAGTTCGATCGTCGGTCCATTCGCGATGTTAATACATTGTAAATAGAATAGTTATTTAATATATCATGAGAGTAGATATTAATAAAAAATACACACCGAGCCAGCGAGAACCCGATTAATTAAACGAACGAAGATCAAACGATCTTTATTAACGGGCTTGGCTAGATGGCCCGTAACGAATGAAATATCAAGTCGAAATCGACGCAGCAATTCGTTACGTTACTGAGCACGCAATGAATGTAGTATTAACATTCCTAATAGTATTCTTTAATTTTCGGTTCTCTCACTAACGGACCTGGTTTTGTTTAGCGTTCATGAAGCCTACATAGAGCCCTGGATCTTTCCTTCTCAAGACGGGGCTTCCGAAAAAAATGCTTCTTTTTATTCCAATAACTTTCTAGTGTGTCGCGTACGAACTTTCTTCTTACGGCGTTCTTTTTTTCTTCTCTCTTTTGTTCCTATCAACGTTACAGCTTATTTTCATCTCTAATTTCCTTGTACGAAATTTTGAGAGATACACACCTTCGTTTCAAGCACTTCACACCCCATCGTACACAAAGGTCTTTAATGATAATTAACATGATGTCCTTTTCCGGCGTCGGAACGTGAGCGACGAAAGCGAAATTCAAACGTTGGGAATCTTGTTGAACGAGATACCTATTAAGATTGTCGTTCATTAAGAAGCTGAGCAGATGAACTAGAACTGACTCGTTCACTAGAAACGAGTCAGGTTGGTCAGTCCTATTTCTCTTTGGAATAAAGAAATAATGAAATTGAAACGAATGAAGGAACGGAGAGTAAGACGAGATGGAGTAATAAAGAATTTATATGCGACAGTCGGCACAAACGAATGCCCAGGTACTTACGCAGCGGTACTTACTGAAACATTGATAATTGATGTACTTAAGTATAAAATGTAGCTTGCTAGTTGGAGGAAAAGATTATGGTGGAGAGAATGTTTATTTTCCAGAGGAAATATGTACGTTTAGGTTTATCGCGTCTTATCTTTGTTAAGTGGACGGCGAATATGTATATATCGCAACGTAACTGTATTCCTCGCGACGCCAGGTTAATGTAATTAGCGTTTATCAACGGTATTAAGCTACTTAACAACTCGGTTCTTCTTCGATTTGAATTGATGGTGAAGGTACAGGAATTATTGTCGAGACTGGTATCTGTTCAACTTTGCACGCGATGGTGCATTTTCACGAGAATGTTTGTATCCTTGTACTTGTTTGTTTTAGTTTCTGTTTCCTTTATTCAAGAAAAGTTCGTAGGATACGAAGCAGATGCCAGTTGGGACAAGAGTGAGTCGCAGCGCCTTGTAAAAATTCGATAAATTTCATCGATACTGGCACGGATGCGATTTTTGCCAGAATCTTGGGGACACTTGGAAGTGAAATAGCGTGAAGATTTATTGAATCCGTTAGAAGGTGCTGGGATTGGATTTATGATGAAGTTCAAGCACGTCGAAATAAAATGTTACATGTGTTTTGCTAACGGCTGCCAAACGAAATTCGACGTGCAGTGCTCTTGCAGTTGTGTTGTAAATAATGTCACCGATCGATTCCTGAATCATTTTATGATTTAAAGCGTGTACATTTCGTAAAGTCTTCTTGTTCATTTTAGAATGTATAAGCCTCTGTAAAGATACGGTTTATTATAATATCTGTTGTGATTACGAAAATGATGTTTCTTCCTACTTGACCTTTCAACAAGCGCAGGGCAATTTTCCAAGACCGTGTCATCCACACAGCGTTTGTTTTCAGTATATTATGACAGTGCATGAGAAACGCGTGTCTCACGCAATTGCTGAAAACGAAAAGAAAATCATGCAGACAGTTGTCAAGCGTTTCAAATATATTTATCACCTCGTTCTCGGATAAACAAAAATGAACGTTCGACTAACCAAAAATGTCAGTATTCGAAAATTTACTGTCAGTAATTTGATCTTTTGGCATACAAGACATTCTTATTATTATTGACTCACAGTGACAGAGACGCGAAAAAAATCTCAAGATACGAATATATTTAAAATAACCGGGATGACTAATCTCGCCGAAATTTACGCAAGATATCCACCAGGAATACCCTCTCGCTGTTCTCAGAAGCCACCGTGCAACGATATGCCTTGTCCAAAATGTCCAACTGGAACGACGCCTCCTGGACAGTCTGCTGTTCGATTCCAGCTCACGTACACGTGCAATAGGTAAAGAATAGCTTGGCCCTTATTCAATACGATATTCTCGTAAAGTGAGAAATGTGCACTGTAAGTGAAAGGACAAATTTCCACCAAAGTTTCCGTGTCTCAGTTTATTCCTATTTTTATGCTCTCAGTAAAAGCCAGTTACTTTCGATGAATACCTCATTCAACTGACTTGTGATTTATTCGCGACAGGTCAACCTACTCGCCTTGCTACTGGCCCTACGTGCCATCCTGTCCACCCCGAACCCTGCCTCCCGCGCAATCCATTTGTTGCTGCCTAAAATGGATCGACTGTTGCGGAAAGCCAGTCGGCTAAAATTCTTCGATCCTCGGTATCGAAAGTGTCACGCCGAGCGACCCGGTCGCCTCTTTACGTCCCGTAACTCGTGTAAACGCTAACGGCCAGGCTTCGCACGAATAAATGAAATTCCCGATAAGAGCGTTAACCTTTTCGATAAGAATTCCTCGTTTTCTTCGTGTGAAAAATAAAATCGATTGACTCGGTCCGGACGTTCCGCAGCCGTTGTAGTCACCGCCGCAAGAGAGTTTGCCGTCGCTGCCTATACTCGACTTAAGGTAACTTTAAACGAGTTTCCTTAAAATGGTTATCGACTTTCCGTTTGACTCGAGTCAGAAAAATACGTTGAAAAATATCATTCCGAAACGTCGGCTATTTTGTCCACGCGATATATCAACAAAAATATTACCTAACTCACATAGGTAATGACAAAACAATACGGCTCGTCGTTAATAAAAGCGAATCGCGAATTTACAAAACAGAATATCATTCGCATGCAATGCGTCGCAAAATTCCCGTAGGTTATGTAACGTATAACTGAATTTTTTTTATTTTCACAAAAACCTTGCAAAAATACAAAATACAAAAATGCCATGTAACTCGAACTGCGCACAACCGGAAAACAGAAGATCGAGTACTCTACCGCCTCCATGTTATCACTGTAGACCACTACCGTTTTGTTGTCCCGAATATGGCTGTCCTCCGCCAGAACCCTATCCTCCAATTCCACATTGTTCTCCTCCATGCTTACCTCTAGTACGTAATTGACTATTCGTCTATATGCATTATGCGACTGCATAGCTGATTCGTCGCATATTCGATTCCATCGGAACGATTGGGAATTAATCAATTCGACCAGACTTGCAGATCACGGCCTGAAGACGCACCACCGCCGCCAACAATTTGTGTAGCTCGACCCTGTCCAGAACCTCCAGGTAATAAGCCACCCGCCTGTCCCCCAGTACCAAAGCAGAAGCCACCCCAATCCTCTGTACGTTTCTGCATCCGATATACCTGCGAAGGATCCACGTACTACCCTTGTTACTCATCCAGTAATCCCAGCTGCACGTCCAGAAGCTGCTGTTGAAGACTCAACAGCTCGTGATGAACTTTATCATCCCTCCCAGGAGATTTATTCATTTCAATTGGGATTATCGCGATAGTAAAAGTTTCGTGACCATCTAATATTTATATCAAGTGGAATTTGTATTTGCGATATTGCTGGATTTACGGGCAGAAATTCGTTCTCGTAATTGAGAATAAAATTAGCCGGGCATGATTCACGCGGCCGGTTCGACGACTCGAACGTATGGCTGGAATAATGCGACCGTGCGGAAATTTACGTTCAATAAATGTCCCCGGCCATAAACGACATTGTGCTTTCGAAGTGGGATTGAGATCATAAAATATTTTAATAGCCATGTTCTCGAAGCACTCCTCTACGAATGGAGCTGTTTCGGTGCATCCACGTTCTATTTGAGCAACAGGCAAGTGTAACATTGTACGTTGTATATCAAATGATAAATTATTTAAAAGCTCCATTTCCCATACCACCGTTAATACTGTTAATTCACTCTGTACCGTACGCTGACTGAAATTTAATATGAACAGAATAAATTCTTATAACCGATAAAATTGATAATATTGTGGGATGATATATAACGTCAGTTTCTCAATTTTATGAACAGGGTGGACAGTCTTCCTTTCTGCTCTCTCCTATTAGGATTTTACGCTTCTTTCCTTCTCTCTTCTCTTATCCCTCTCCCACTTCTAGCTAATGCTCTCTATATTATCTTGACCATCGTTATCGCTCCTGTGGTCGCCACAGCTATCTTTGTGGTCACTTAATTATTATGAAGCATCATACCACGGCGGTGGTGCGTAAATGAATTCAATTATCCTCAGCTCAGCCAATAAAGTCTAGCAAGTATAAAGTGTACTTAAAAAGAAAATCTTTAAACAATTATTTTTAAATATCAAGCGTATGAGTATGGTGCAACTAATATTCAAAATTAATATAATAATTTATTAAAAAAATATATATACGTCATTGTCATATTATCTTTTCATCCTTATTCCGTCATCTCATTTCGCTAACATTTCCATGAATTTCGATACCCTGGCAACGAATTTTCCTCGTCTTGTCAAATTACCTGACAGCGACATAATATCGAAATTATCTTCACAACCAGTGCCAAACTAGTCTCGCGTAACGCGAGAACTTTGGTACAACGCGTGTAAACTTTCAACGTTTCTACAGATACCTTATAACTGAGCTAAGATACGGAATTATATTATTAAACAATTAATCAAAGTGCCTTGGTAAATCAGTAAATTATTATGTAACATCCCCACGATATATCAGTATATTTAATTAAAACACGTCAATTAAGCTCTAGCATGAAATCTTTGAGATGTAAATAGCCAAAGGGTAAATACGTCTCTTTGAAAGGGCGCAGAGTTACAACCCCGTAGGATATCAATTTGTTGAATGTTACCACAGTAAAATAGATATACCGAGGTTCCCTTTCCGTGTAGTTCAGCAGACTACTAAACGACCCTCGACATAGAAATGTCCGCGGTTCGCCCATCCCACTGCTCGCGGATAATATATAGTTTCTCTTAGTCGAGGATATAGATTATGCTAGGGGATCTACGAGCAGGGATAGTGCCAGCGAGTCGCGTAATTCCGTCCAAGGAGGGATTTCGACGGAAGGTACAATGGAAACGGAGTTAATTGATTGTAGAGAGAAATTTCTATTCCGAATGGAATTTCTATTCGTGCTGCTCGTCGAGCATTGACATTCCTTTTGTCGTGTGAGCGAATATTCGTTTCATGGAAATTGCGGATGCGTTCGCTGCTTCGATTGTTTCGCGTTACTTATTGGTACACATTCATGCGCTGGAAGACACGCGGAGTGTCGTAGTGCACGAGGGTTTGGGAAATATATCCCTTGTATTTGGATAAACGGAAATTCGTTTCTATGAAACTTCCTATAGGTTTGCGTATAACCTGTTTATTGAATATACCGACAGAAATACGTTTCTCGTGCAATACAGTCGCTTGACTTCAATGGGCCAAACTGCTGTTTCACGATGCGAGACGTCACGTTTATCTAGAAGGTCGTAGGTCACGGTTAGCGTCGTAAATTTGCATTGACTTGCGAGGGAAATTTTCCTTCTGAATACTTGGGACAAAGTGAATTAGTGTCGTAGGATAAGATGAAAACTGAAGAGGACAGGCGTCACGAAGAGTTAGAGCGCTCGTGTGTGAGTTTTGAAGGAAATTTTTTGAAATTGAAAATTCTTTTGTCTTTGCCGTGATATCTGTCAAGTTTTTTTTTCCTTTCTCGAAAGAAGCTATTATAATAACGATACAAGTGACTATGATAAGAAAAGGGAAATTTTCGTTTTTACGTCATACCTTCACTATTTCGGTCGCTCTCCCGCCGTTCTCGCTTCTATATTTCTCTCGAGTCACAGAGTCTGCATAGAAGCTCCGCACGCGATTATACCTTAGAAAGTAAATGATTGACGCGTAAGAAATTTTAGGATGTACCTGCATGTCAAAATTTCCTATGATATATTCGATCCTATGGATCTGTCGTTTTAAAAGAGTCATTAATCACAATAAGCCATAGGTAATAAGGGAAGCAGTTGAAGCACAATACATATTGCGAAACGTTGATTACGGCTAATTTATTTGCTACTGTATGCGAGACTATTCAAGCGTTTAATCTAATGACGCATGTACTCGCATTAAAATTAATGTGACCATCACTGTCCCATACAATCCCCTGCATCGTTCGTCATTAAATTGAAAATCGTGTGTTGATTTAATTCTATTAGCTTTCACCGAAATGTGCCAGGGGCGTCTCTTCTCAAATGACAGTCAACAAAGAGCATTCGAGGCTCAATCTTTTAATTGCGTGTAATCGAGATAGGAAAAGATAAATGCCAATGACTCATCCAAAGTCATTCCAATGTGCATATTAAAAGTTTTAACTTTTATGAACTTTGACGATGGCCACTGTACGCTAATGAAAATAAAAAAAATTATTTACTTTCTAATTTTAAGGATTTTTCGAATTAAAGGAACAACCGCAGGGGGTATGAAGGACGTAGTGGAGAATCTCGATTGACTTGACGGTGTGGAAACCACGGTTGGGAGTGTGTCGTAGGATGCTCAGTGGGTTCAGGCAGGGTTGTTTTAAAACCGCAAGGGTGGATGTGGGAGAACGTCCCAGCTCGTCTCGCACCCAATGAAATAAAGAGGGTGGCCGAAGCGTCGCTTTGAATTGTCTTTGTTTCCGATTAATTGAACTCGTGGAAAAGTTGGACGTTGCCATTGGACCACGAATCCTTTCACATTTGCCACTCGGCTCCCTCCTACCTCGTACTCGGTATCCCTCGCGATTACCTTCGCTAACGAAGTTTCCCCTCCACGGCCAGGGCAATTTCACACTGCGGACAATGTCCCGGCTTGCACTGTGAATTTCGGCCGGGAACAATTCCAACCCTTTTTATAAAACCACGTATATATATTGTGTAATATAATTCGAGAAGTACCAGCAAAACTTGATACTTTATTGTTCGCAGCAATAAACAGTAAATATAATATTATAATGTATATCGAACGACAGATGCTTCGGGTGGCTTATGCAGATTTAATAAATTTTGACTTAGTGCCGTCAATAAGAAATTTCCAGGATATATATATAAATATACATTATATCGACCAGTTAAACATAGTTATTCAGGGCTATGCTATTCGGGAGATGCAATGGTCGCGAATAACTTTGTATATAGATATACATATACAGTATGTATTATATATACAATATTTATGTATTCTTTTTACAGCCTTCTAAGTGCAGTTACGCTTACTTCAAGAAACGTAGCAATGGAAACAACGGATATAAGAAGCGAGACGGTACAGCATCTCGGAACTCAATTTTCTAAGGAAAAAAACACTCTGCGTCTCCCATGTGGATCAGCCTCGTCGTGCGGAAAGTGTAACGCGTTGTCGAACGTCCGTTAACGTCGGTTGGATTGACGGCTGGACGCTTCCTCGCGTCTCTGAGGGCTCCGTTTTATCCCCCGGGTTCCATCGCTAAGGTATTACCGTCCAGGCGATAAGTAAACGCTACAGTGAGTATTTACAGGGAAAACGTCAAAAAAAAAGAGAAAAAAAGCATAGTCTTCCTGAATGAAGTAAGGACGGCCTAAGAAAAGTGTCGCTTACGATATCTTATTCATTTAAGCTCATATAAACATATTGGATAATTATGATTACGTGATAAGCTATTTTCAGATTGGTTTGTTAGTACTGGAAACGTGTAGGGTTACAGTAATTACAGTGGGACACGTCAAGCCAACGCGACGTAATGTTCACGTGGAGCTATCACGCTGCCACGTGAGCTTCTCTGCAAAGGGTTGCACTAAACTCACCCCTTTCGTTTCACCGTGCCGCCACTGTTCTTATCTCGAGGTGGGGGGGAGGGGGGAGGTGTGGGTAGCAGCTACGCCGCTAACGAAGGTGTTTCGTGTTCTTCGAAGAGATACGCTCCAGTGCACGCGGTATTGTTCAACTTTAAGTGGACTCTGGTTTCTAGGAGGCACCGAAAACTCTTCCGCTTGTACAAACTAACTTGTATGGAGTGGATTCTTTTACTTGAGAAAAGTCCTGGAGTCTCTTCCTTGTGAAACAACTTGCATGGCTTCGTCATTTGAAATACTCCTGGTGTAACGTTGATCCAAGGAATTGCCACGTGATACCTTATACTTTTGGTAACCTGAATCCATTTGAAGTTTTATTGATTTTTTTTGGCGCAAAGAAAATCTTTTTTTAATACAGAAAGAAACATTTTTTTTTATTATCGATGCACTGGTGTCTCTGTTTTGAGATGATTGATTGCATTATTATAGTTTAGGAGCTGCTGTGAACGAAAGGATGTAAAAATGCATCCTCTTTGTGGAAACTGACCTAGAATTTGTGTAATGTCCTGAGTACAGACGGTTTAATGTTATAAAGGTGATACTCTGTGTTTTCTATTCTACGTTCGGTCTTTCCACGCTAATTGTGTTATTCCAAAGAAACATTTTCGTAAGCACATTTTCTGCAAAAATGCCCAAGAGTCTCCAGGCACTCGACTTTACTCGGAGAATATCGAATCTTTCCCAGTTAGCAAATAATTGGGTCCCACTCCCAGCATCCTCTCGCTTGGACGCTTTAATGCACCTAATGCAATTCTGTCGGGTTCTCCGCCTAACGGTTGTCTCTCCTTTCCTGTGCTTTCCTGGCGATACAACGCAGGTTACAGAGACTTTTCGTTTATTTTCTTTGTTTCATAATATCGACAGATTTTCGTTTCGCTTTTATAAATATGGTATCGTATAAAGGAATCGATGTATACTACGTATAAAGTGTATCAGCTGAGATTCACGTTTGCGGTTGGCGGTGGCAATTGGAATTTTCCAGAACTATCGTTGGCGATTCACGGCGCCGCCTGGTGGATTTTCCCGGAACTAGCAGAAACGCTCCCCATGATAATACATGTCATGAATTTTCGAATTTGAGAATTCGAGACATGTATTTTCGTGAGGAGCAATTTCCTTACTAATTACAAATGTATGTCTTTCATGCCTATTCTTTTTTCCTTGATTTCTGACTTCTTCATTTAACTTTTTTCGATATTACTTTAAATAGCGAAGGTAAGTTTTTTTTTACATGCTAATGGAAATTATAGGAACAAATGCGTCACCGATACGCAATAAAAAAATGTTCAATGATTGTCATATCAGTTTTTCAAAATCGTGCACCGTTTCATCGCAAACTGCAAGCGTGCATCTTTGCTAACGCACTTTAGATTTTTTTATTTTACTGCTGGATTATGAAACTTTGATTATGACGTACAACTGTTATACAAATCAAATTATGTCATTTTAATAAGGCTTTGAAATTTCATAATGGTATATTTACTATGGAGTATGATAGAAATGAAGAGATTATTCGATTGAATGTTGAATTGTACTGGTAAATTGTCGGATCATATTCTATTGCAGTATGGTTCATCGTGTTATCAATTCCACAGGCCAACTACAATGGCCTCTATAAGAATTAATTACCATAGTCGTACGCTAATCATGAAAATTAATAACAATATCTTGCATCAAATACAATTCACATAGAAATTAATTCTTCTTGCGAAGAATAAACATCGAAGTCCGTTGCACTGAATCGTGCCGAAAAATATATAAAAGCGAATTGTCCTTGGATTATATAGGAAGATGACATTTTAGGTATTTCATGGCCAATGGGTCGTTTACCCGTTTCTCAGGCGACGTGGGTCGCCCTCGCGCGACTGAGTTTCTATTGAAAGCGCGATTTTCGCTTCTTTCGCTCAAGAATCCAATAAAACGTCATATCATCGAGGTTGTCTATACCGTGCAAGCACATACGGCGTAATATAATGCAAGAATCGTATCAGTATCTCACTAAACGATTTCTAAAGAAAAAATAAAATCATCTCAATACGAGTAACGAAGATTACGAAGGATGCTGTAAAAATGTATCAACAGTGACAAAAAATAAATAAATCAATAACCACGCGTTGCAGTAAGCCAAAGGTATATAGAATTTTTGAAATATGAGACACTCTGTGTAAAATGGAGAAATGGGATGCTGTTTTATCTCCCGCAGAAAGCAATAATTTCTCGTAATACCCGCTCAGGAAAACCACAGCCCATAAAATGGAATTTAATCAACTATGCGTGAAAATATATTACCTGAAATCTCAATTACGCAGAAAATGCAAATTTAATATATTGGGAGGACGACGTCGTGAATGGAATCACTCGAACCCTCCGAATAGCTCGCATTCCCAGCAGACCGCTATAAAGGGTCATGCTACTTACGAGAATACCTCGATAACGATCGATTATTCTTCTTCTGGGCAGACCGGGCACTTTGCGTAGGAGCTTATCCAATTTTGAATTGAGTTTTACATCCTCGTCATCCGCTACGTCAGTTTATGGGTATAAGGTAATGGAAGGAAGGAAGCCAGGATAAGGTAAGTTAGGGTGTGAAAATAAATCCTTTTACTCATAAGGGTAGGTTGCGTCATCTACGAAGAGGGACTACCGGTATATACCTCTGGATCCTATCAAAACTGATCCCTTTAATTAAATTTTATATCTCCTTGACATTGCACTGTCGGAATATAATAAACAGGCGTCTCCATAATTTATGCCTTATAGTTCATTAAATCGCGACCCCTTGCACGACACGAGGTTGACGAGCACGGGTTCTGGATGGAACAACTTTTCAAGGGACACATCTCGTTAAGGTGACGCAGCATTGTAATGTCATCTTACATTACAATGCTGACGTATACACTCTAGGAACTAGGGACTTTTGACTCTGAATACCGTCAGGTTAACAAGAGCGACGTTGCCAAGTAGATTTGTATATGATTTAATAATACGTCCCGCTGTATAATGACGCCTAATCGTATCGAAACAAATAATAAGAAAGGACAATAATTATTTTCCGCAGCCCAAATTATACATAATTACAGTTATCATCACGTCTTGGTACGACTCTCGGTATTTCAGCTGACTTAAGAATTATTTAATCCAAATAATAATATGCCGGAGTGGTTGTTTCAGTGGGTAAGGAATAACGATGAGAGTGCCATTCTAATTAATTTAATTAAAATATTTTCTTCTCGAGAGAGGGTGGGTCTTATATTGGTCGTACGAAGTTAACAGTTACGAGCAGTCTGGGAGAGCAGCCATCCCTTAGAGCGTACAACGGCCATAGGCTGTTACGTGGTAAAAAATTAAGTTTTTAATATGACACCCCCCAGCAAGATTAATTATATCGTCCAAGTTGACTCGTAAAAGCGCCAAATTGCAGGTTCTTTGAAAATACAAGATCGTTTTACTCTCCACGGAAATGATCGTACAGACGACAATGTGAAGGGTCGTTAGTTCGGACCTTTTGGTATGGTTTACGTCTAACGGTAGTTTACGAGGGTAGACGTCTGAGGGTGCACGGAATTAAACTTGGATGCGCGTGCGTAATACGCAGCCTGTATCTAGCGCTGCCTGCCTCAATGCTTCATGCGTACCCGTAATATTAGTATATCTAGGCTGACTATAAGTAGCCAGGTAAGGAGACACACAGGGAAGTACGCAGCTACCTAGGAAAGCTAAGCTAAGCCGAGCTAGCCGGCCACGAGCCAAGGAGTTAGCCCCCAGGAAGTCAAGCGAGAAAAACACCAGGAGGCAATACGGAGCTCTGCGCTAGTAGAGAAGGTCTGTCTCTTGTTTCTGCCGGTGACATAAATAGTGACCCACTTCTCACCCTCGCAGTGTAGTAGAGCTTAGCAGGAAAGATGAGAACACTCCGCTTCATAGACCGTGCTAGGCTTGCCGAGAGGGTGATTCGTCATGAACCCCTTTCGTGCCGACGATGCCGGTGTGGACTAGGCGCCAGGATGAGAGCGAACGAAGGCAAAGGGCGTGCGAAGGGGCTTGGTAAGATCATAGTTTCGGAAGGTGGGTTAGACAAATTGTTATCATCCCCTAACAAGGGTGGATCTATTATTTCTCTCAATTCTTACTTACCCTGTACATGTACTTCAATTTCTTTTATTTTTTAATACCTGTAATATCACCAGTAAAAAAGCCAATACGTAATATCGATCCTGGGTCTACAGTCAGGTACTTGTAGGACTTTTCAAGTGTTATCGAGTCCTTCGTTTATCCTACCTGTAATTGCAGCGCAAATCCGTCGTTCCGCGCAATGCACTGACGAATCCTTCCAAAGGAATAACAAGACGCGCACTAATTAATTTTCACGGCACTTTTGTAGGTTCGGACTCCGATAGGACGGCATCTTCAGGGCGTAAACGATGCCATTCAGAAATCCTCGCTAATGACGTCTTGAATTATTGATTATAATAACGTTGTTCGTCGTTAACGATGCGTAGGAACAGCGTCTTGGGTCGTTATGAATGTGTGCTCGGTCAAAGGTTTCTCGTTAGGCTTATACGCTTTTTTAAAGAAACAGGCTCAAGCGAAATACCACGAAAATCTATTTTACGTGAGCCTCGGAATTGATGGTGCATTTTTAATTATAATTACAGCGCTATGTATCCGCACACTATTTATCAAGGTAACGTCACAGAGGCGAGTGTACGGATCAGATAAGGGTAGATAAGTAACGCGTTTCACGGAAAGAAATCCAGTTATCAAAGTCGTTACATGCCAAGTTTTATTATGACCGATAATTCTTTGCGGGTCCAGAGAGTTGGGACGTTCTTTATGGTACGAGAATGCGTCTTCGGGTAGTTTAGGGCGACTCGTTTGTCTTGGTGTAGTTTATCACTTTCATGAGAAGTTTTGCCTTCCGAGAGCTTCCATGTATCCCTTAATAGTTTAGTATCATGAATGGAGTATGTAATTCCATGACTCTTTTTGTTTTATTAGAAATATCGAACAGTTTTGCCTTCCGCGAGCTTTCATGTATCCCTTGATAGTTTAGTATCATGAATGTAGTATATAATTCCATGACTCCTTTTTGTTTTTATTAGAAATATCGAACAGAGTAATGGACTATGAGATATACGTATATACGTGTACTTAGAAAATGAAAGGATTCCTCAGAGCATCCCATTGCATCCGCTTCCTTCTCTAGTCTCCAAGGATGGCTTTGCTATTATTTCCAGAGAAAAGGAAGCTTTCGCATTAGATTTTAACTTGCATTATCCAGCCAATGTGTTCCGGGAGTCCGAGCACCTTGAGCCAACGACGCAAACAATCCTCTCATTCTCCGGTATCGCTCCTCGCGCAGTCCCACGGGATCGGGTCAGAGACAAAGGCGAGAATAAATCGTAGCCCACAATGCCTTGCATCGCTTGCCCGAGCCACTTACAACAATGCCACGAATGATCACGAAAACTCACCGTTGGTAAAGCCTATATACGTATGGGGGTAAGTTCCTCGTACAAGGTAGGTTGGTATAGGTGGTGATTCGGTTAGGAGAAAAATAGAGACGCGAGCACAAAGCGGTTCGAAGATTATCCAAAGAACAAGAGCATTTAACAATTTTTTTAGGAAATGGTAAAGGGTTTACGACTCCTCTTGGGATCGACGTTTTGTACGACTCAAATAGAGTTGAAAGGATGAAAGAATTCAAACGTATTTCATATTCGATCTATCAATAATATTCGAAAGCTCAATATATTAGCTCCGATCGGAGCTGACGAGTATTTCTCAAATTTGTACAAGCTATTGGCTGCGAGTGTGCTTTCGCGTAACTTGTTGAAATTAATATACTTGGCCGTGTGGTCTGAAGCGTTTGATGTATTCGGCGACTACTGCTGATTTTGAATTATATATGGCTCCTTCGAATTACCACCGGAGGATGCTCTTCGAAGTGGTCTTGCTCATCGTCGTCCGTATGTCGACTACTCGTTAATTTAAGGCGAGACAGTGAATCACTGCTCGTATTACGCATTCACGAAACAACCCAGTCATCGTAAATCGTGGTTTAAGTGACCACGGCTTATAATTTAGCGCACTTGAGTGTGCCAGTTCCTAAATATATTGATAGCACGGGAGATCACGAATTCAGTGAATGCATGTAGGTTTGTGTGGGGTAAGACGTACCCTTTAAGGCAATGACGACAGAGCAATTTCAAAAATGCGTATACGTCACGATTGTCTTCACTTTAAATAAATTTTATGGATAATCCATCATCCGGCTCACGTGATCCATCTTATCCGACCTTCCCTTACGCGATGGAACTAGAAGGATCATGTGGAGTCATCATCGACATTTTTCCTCTAGATATTTTGAAATATATTTAGACTCAAATTAAAATGATCTGGGTCTAGAATCTGTTTATTGTATGTTTGTAATTGGATAACTGGCATCATTATTGATTCGAATAATGATCAATACGGAACTGTATCCTTCTTGGATCCCGTGTATGTCATTGATAATGCAACGCTTCATGAAATTTAAATGAATGATGGTACTGATAAATAAGATATGCTGGATAGTCAGCGTGATACCGTTTCCATTATCGATTAGATCGATTGTGCGTTATCTACAATACTGACCCAAACCTTATGGTAGAAATAGAGTGCTTTTGTCATTTTTCACGAATGGTTCTTATATACGATACACACGAAACATATAAAATTGAAAAGTTTTGATTTTATTATAACGAATTTAGTAGTCTGGGTGACGCGAGGATCGCAAAAATCTTAATCATGATAGAAGAACCTGATGGTCAAATTCAGAATAAATATGATAAGAGTACCCATTATGGACTGTTTATTTTAAAAACAAGAACGATGAATTTTCATAATTCTTTCAGTATTTTCATTTGCTATCCCTTTGTTGCTATAATCGGTTGAGCCTCTCTATAAACGCGAAACCATGTAAATCCGTAGAGTGCGAATTCCTGAAATGCGAATAAACATACGAAGCATTCCGTTAGAGTGTCGATCGATATCGGCTGAAAGATAGAAAACAAGTATACCAGAGGGAGGGAGAGAAAGGGAGAAAGAATGTGTAAAATTGAAAGTTAAACTAACAGAAAATATTTCTATTTGATTACCACTTAATCTTTTCTTTGGGTTATACTTCGAGAACTCCTTCAGGAAGAAACAAACATGCAAGAGAAACATTACGTTTCATACAGAAATTAATGAAACAGCTTGAAAGATGTTGTGTCACCCAAGGGCATTCCGTTAAATTTATTAATTGGTAAACTTAATACAAACCTGTATAGTTTATGGAACACATATGAAAATACTATAGGTATCTTGTCTTCTAAGTTATTAGAACTATGTCTTTCTAAATCGAAATCCACCATTCATGAAGAGACCTGAAGAAATTTTCATGTATATCTCGTATATACATATAATGTGAAATATAGAAAATATAATAAATTTCCATCAACACGCGTTAAATTTTTGAGCCAATAAAAAATTATTTGAAGACTGCTTCACTCGTTACCCGCAATTATCTCATCATATCCATTTAAGGAAAAAGTTCGACTTTGTGTTCCTGCGCACCGTACTATAAAACATTTAAAAAACAGCGTTTCCGGCCGAGATCATTCTCATTCAGCAAAGTAGTACAAGTAAGCGAAAGAGCACCCCTGTGGATGAAGAGCTTCAGCAAAATGAAACGTAAATATTGGCCGAGCTACTCTCCTGGAGGTGAACTTAAAACTCCCATCCGTATTAATAAAGATGAGCGTATTCTGTACAGCCGACATATAAGTACTAACGATGTATTCACGATGCTCGTTTCTCCTGTCAGAATCATCAGGGTGAAAAATAATAAACTAAAAAGTAACGTCACTCATTCTCTCGTTGGGTTTCATGAAATCCTAAACGATCTACGAGGACCAGCGTATACACGTGCTAACGTAATGTATCAAACGCCATGAGGTTCGCTTCCTCTTGGTTTATCATGGTTACGGTAAATATGACTAACGTAGTAGTTCGGGTTAACCGTGGACTAATTGCTACTTAACTAGGTTAAATCGTACTCCGACTGAATCGGTACCTGGCTACATACAGATATATCTATATCGATCGAAGACTTGTAGCACTTTGAAGTTCCCAGAAATTGCATATACCTGAATCAATATCCACTATAACCGAAAGCCCAGATACAACTGAAAGGTTGGTCTTGAAATTTCGATTATACTGTATTAAACAAAAAATGCCGTACAAGTTCGTTATGAGGATGCTGCTTGGAAGATCTTTAAAATAAATACTGTTATCGTGCAGTTATCACATCGCACAATCCTGCTTACTGTGTAGATCAAGATACGTACAAACCTTAGCTAATTTGAATAATACGCCAGTACGTATGCTGCTCAGAAGTGAAACACGTTCAGGGATTTACGATCGGTAGCCAGACGAGTGGTGGAAGAAGAGATCGACTTGCGATGGTTTATCTCACTCTCGTATATTATATTATAGTACAGTATAGTATACGTCTACAGTGCTTGATACTGTATAGGTAATATAGATGTATATTTTATCGAGCATTTCGTTCCTGTACGCATATATCGGTAGAATCTCCGCGAGAGCTTTTTACGGTGCGCGTTATCGATGGTACTTGGAAAAATATGGATCCCGCCACCGTATGAGCTTTTTCGTCGTGTGGACGGTCCAGCCATAAAGACAGTCCTGCCGGTACGGTGTAGTACAGTATAGCTGCCGGTTCGATCGCACTGGCTGTAAAGTTTCCATTTTCGCGCGTTTACATTTAAATCGGGACATTAGCGAGTGCAATTTAATTCCAATTTACAACTTTACAATTCCGAATGAATCGACACTGTATACTGGAGATCTCGTGCATTCGAATTCCCGCTACATTGAACCACGGTTGTTCTGTATTCCATGCAGTGCACTGCCTTGCTAGTGCTGTACGCGTGACAATTTCTGGACGTCGTTTGAATCGGTTGTACGATAACAGTGCATATCCAGTATTTGATCTTTTGGGAACACCGAAACATTATGCGAGCTTTTCAATCGTTAAAGACCAACTGCGCCCATAGTGTCTTTTCGTAGATGAATTTCGTACTGTATTGAAGTTACGATTGGTAATTGTTCACTGAAATAATACGAAAGTGTCTATATGCCTTGAAGCTGCTACTAAACTATGTAACACGAGAATGTGAAACTCATAAGCTTATTTCCGAAGCTACCAATTATTTATATATTCAGGATATAATCTTACGCGGGAAATCTTTATCTCGATATACCGACTCAAATCTCGATTTCAAATCTTGTATCGGACATCCTAATGTTCTCCGTTGGTTGCGCAGAGTGCGAGATCTGTGGATTTTTGTAATATAATTTTGTATATATAACCTTTCAAAGGCATGTCGAAGCTTTCATCGTTTTCGGCCTGTTAAAAAAACACATTAAACTCGCGGACAGACTATAGACTACCCAGATTCAATCCCTCCGATCAAATATTATCGGTTGGGTTCATTCAATGTTAAGATATCAGAAAACTTCATTGGCGTAAAATTGAATTTGACACTGGCGTAAGACCAGTACGCGGTTACCAAGGTTGGTTCGGCAAGAATAATAAGCGCAGCGCACATGTGCACAAAAGCTCTTCAAATATTTGCCAGAGTTTGGCGAGGCTCTCGAGACATCTTCGCGTTTCGAAGGAAATACTCGAGCACTGACGACGGCAACGTTAAAGACGACATTACCGTACCCTTGCGTCCTTCTCGTGGCACCCTTACTACCACCGTTTCAACTATCTAACTATGTATCTGTCTAGTGACCTAGGCTCCTTTTCTGGAGCCACGAAACTCACAACGCTTCTTTTCCATACCTTAAAATTGCCTCTTGCCCTCCTCCCCCCCCCCCATCCCTCACCACAAAAGGCGAATCCCTTCTTCGACTACATCCCGTTTATTGTATAACGTCCCGAACAAAGAACCCTTCGTACAATTCCTCGCGAGCCAATAAAATTTCGCTTCGCGCCCCTAAAAAGTTATCACTCGCTGAAAGCGTGCTACCAACTTAATAAAATTCTTTGCTTGTACGGTACAGTCAAGTGCGCGTCATGTACAGCCACGTCTATACCACATATCTAGACGTATAAACTCGCGGTAAACGTGTTTACAGCATACGCAGTGCCCACGTAATAAAATATACAGGCGTCTAGTATTGTTTAAAATGGCAATATGTGGGCAAACAATAGGAGCAAAGTAAAGGAGAATAAAAATACGAAGTATAGGCAAAGATAAGAAGAAAAGGCGATAGCAGCACGTGATACGTGACACGTAAATTTCATGGTGGAAAATATTAGCCGTCCTTCCGGTGTGGTTTTCGTACAAGAAGGAAACGTGTCATCCGCCGTTTCACCTGTATCTCTGGGACCGGCAGAATTCTGAATAGCAACGTGGTAACCTAACCTAACCCAACCTTATCCAGATGCGATCGAGACTTCCCAGGAGGTAGAATTCTCGAAAATGGTCAATGCGTATATACAGTTTATAATGGAAGTTCTACACGAATCCAAGTTACGTTAGAGTGCACGTGTACCGACCTAAGCAGCTTACAATATGTACTTGATGCAGTCTATATTTAATCTCACCCCCCCAAGTACCGTCGCTACCACTACTGCAGTATTATAACTACTACTGGTACTATATGGTACTACCCATCGCTACGATACTATTAACAGTATTCCTACTACCACCAGTAACGTCGCGCCCGTAGATGCGGCCTAATGAAGTTGGAGCTATAAGAGGATTATTGTCGGCCTGTAAGAGTAACCCATGGTGCAAGCAGACTCTCTTCGCCGTGAACGTGGCGATACGCGTAAACGTAGATGTTTGCAATGCAGGGAAGATTTATGAACGTATTGAAAAATGTAAAAAAAAATTCAAAGCACTCAGCTGGCTGCTTAAATAATCTTGAGATAAAAAAAATTTCACGCGCATTCATCGTAATGTATGGTTTAGAATATTTTTGGTGCGGAATGTACAACGTTTTTATTCGATGCCAAACAAGGGGGGAGTCATCAATCGGAAGAATCGGCGTATTCGTCTTCTTCGCGTTTTAAATTTACGGAAGGGACAATTCACGAATTTCTAATACGGCAGATGCTTTCTGGTCGAGACGTTCGACGGTTAATCTTCTGGAACGAGTCAATTTCGTTGTGCTATGAAGCGAGGGTAAAGCCTTCGATACCCCGCGGGTACATCGATACCGAAAGAATATACGGAAAAGTCTATGTTTCTTTGATTCTTGTACAAATAGAGGAGATCGAATTGTACGAGTTTCTAGTGGCGTCGGCTCCTTTTCCGCCGGCAGAAAATCTTTCGTATTCCTTGCGTGGATTTTTAAAGGGGGAAGTACATCGGGCATTCGTAATAGTAGTCGATAAAATAATATTATATTGTGATACTAGAATATCTTGGGCATTTTTTTTCACCTTTCTTTTATTCCTTCCTTCTTGCTGCCTTATTAGAGGTACGAGAAATCCGTGTGGAGGGCGAATGCCGCGGTGTTCCTTGTGAAAAACGTGGGAAGAATTTTCATTCAATTCTTATGAGATCACAAAAATCGAATTTTGTATATCGTCGATGCATGGTTGTATCTTTTCCTTTGGTATGTATGGGATAATGTAAAATTGGTACAAGGCGTGTATCTTCGACAAAGTATATCGTCACGTACACGAACTAGTGGCGTTGTTTCTACATGAATTTTCAAATATCCATCGAGATATGAAATCGAATAAGGTATAATATTTGCAAAGTTTTATTTGACTGTAGCTTCAGTCCGTTGATACGCGTATCGTAACGATTATTTTGAAATTTTTATAATATACTGTCCAATACAATAATTTTATTTTTTATTAATATATATATATATATAATTATTGTCTAATACAATAATTTTATTTTACTCAAATTTGTTCTTACTTTTCGTATGTCAGGTGGCAATTTTATATTTGAGTCATGAGGATCATGCGAGCTAGGAATGATTTCATTGTTTTTTAATGCCGAGACGTATAGCGTAATTCGTCGAGTATCAACAACCACGTTAGCTCACTCGATAACCATATTTCCTGTTTAATATTAATAACATTTTCAGCCTGTAACGCTTTACCGCGTTATGGCCGAATGTAATTTCCAGAGAAAATGTAATCGAAACGCAACCCAGGCGACCATGCAATGGATTATTCAGAAGCGAAGCATTGCAACGGGATTTACATGTTTCAAAGGCAACATTTACCTGCCACCCTCTGGTTCTTCGCAATTTCCTATTCTACCTGTCCCAGTTCAAACCATTTTGCTTACAGTACCGTAACGTAAATACATATTGTATACATAGGTCATCTTATTCGTTATAGGAAAGTTACAAGAGAAATTTCATCGCGAAAAAAAAAGAAAAAATCAATTATGTAAGCCTACTCGCACCGAAGCAAAAAAGAATGTTTTCTTTCAGACGTCGTCAAAATAAGGAATGAAAATAAAATGCGACTAAGCGCGCCTCTTCCAGGTGTGAAATTGTCAAAGAAAGAAACCCGCTTGGGAAATTCGATTACTACTTCTAGAAGATGACCTTTTCCTTTACCGTCTGGCACTATGACCTTCTTTCATCTCTTCTTTACCATGCCCTTTGTCTTCTCTTGGATTCCACACTGATTCTAATGGATATCTTTGTAGGTGACACAGGGATCCTAAGATTAGGGTGTATTTTGAAGTAGAACTAAGGAACGCATAAGGCTCAAGAGCAGACTAGGAAATCGAAGAAGGATGTTTTTACTCAATGATAATATTATTTCTCGTACGACACAACCTGGGCAATTATTTTCAGTGAAAGCTCAGGAACCTCATTGCGTCAGGCCTTTTATTACTGACGATCGCAGACTTCAGTGGACGAACAAAACGAATTCAAGAAGGGAACTCGTTTATCTTGAAGTAAAGTAAATCGCTCTTATCAACTCGTCGGTAAACGTTAACGAAGGATATTTTTTCCCAAAGAACGTCAATAGCAAGATACACTTTGGGTGTGTTTCAGAATTTATTCACGATGGATATATTTTTTTTTTCAAAAACTTGTATCAAGGCTCTTTTGAGTAAGATATGGAAATAAAGAAAGCAGGGGTGCGCGATACCGTTTATCCGTCTAATCTGGAGTCTTCCAGATGAAAGGGAAGAAAAAAAAAACAAAGAAAACGAGAAGCACGTGAGCGCACTGAGAAAACAGAACTATATTTTTTCCAAGTCCGTCAATTTCCGTGCGCAGCCAGTGATTAATGCTCGGAATCTACTGCGTTTCCCTTACTCTCTTTCCCAACCACACCGGCGATCTTTTCTCGGTTAATTTCTCGCTTTTTCGCCGAAACTTTGCTGCCCCCGTGTGAAAATATCCGGAGAGTTATTAGAGGAGTATCTTGCCCTGCGTGTACCACGTGTGTACACACGAAGAAAGCCTTTACGTATATGACTTTTGGAAACAGGTGGTGAGTCAACGTTCAAATCAACAGAATTAATTAAACTGTCGTTCAAAAAACAACGTGATGCCGCCTGGAATCAAAATGCTTTGGCACTTTAATATATATACAAACTTAGCAACGCAGGAACGTCAAGCTTACGTCTATTTTCGCCATACCTGTCAATTGACGATATTAAAAGGGAGTACGTTATATTATATTTTTTAATGTAATCTATCTAGCATTATTATTTTCTAGCTGTCTGAGGAATATTGACTGACTGACTAGTTATCTAAACTATGCAATTTTTTATAAAAAGAAAGGTATTATCTTTCCTCTCGGATAATAGCCTGAGGCCCTCGAGCGATGACGGAAGCCTCTGATGAGCAGTCTTGTAGCTACGCTGGGCTATTGTTAAGGGAAATTCGATACTGAATTAGTGGCAGAGATTTAATTAATGTTGTTCAAGCATTGCGTTCCCATGGATTTCGAAAATCAATAATACGTACCTACCAATGCCTGTGTCACATGTGCACCTTCTCGTTTCGGCCGGGCTGCAGGTATAACGTTTCAAAAAGAACAAATTTGATTTCATGAAAAATGTGAAAATCATGATTAACGACGATATCCCTAAATTTATGTGCTTTAGCAATTTCTGGATAACGAGGTTGATCGACTTTTGAAAATTACGTAACAGCAACGAATAAAAGTTTTCAAATACGATATCGCAAGAATGAAAGCGAACGGGCCTATAAACACAGGACTTTCAACAAGCATATTCACTTTTGCTTTCAGTCACGCGATGTAATAAGTCTTTTATACTGTTGCTAATTTGACTTTACTTATGAATGTGGTTTTGGGTTGTTAAGTTTCTGTTAAAAGGAGTACTTTGATGATCGGTTGAAAATAATTCACTTGTACTATAAATCTTAATATTTGAATGAATGGATCCTCAGAAATATATCTTAAGGATATTTACGGTACCACTTGAATGTCGGCTTGAACTGGAAGCGGCTTTTCTACGAATTTCCTTCGAAAATTGCCAAAGTCACTTTTCGTATATGCGAATCTCAAGATGGCGCATAATCTTTTTGTAAAGCAATAGCACTGCTATTACTCGAAGGAATTCTTGTTCGTATATGTACAGAGAGAAAGAGAGAGAGAGAGAGAGAGAGTGAGAGAGGGAGAGAGAGAGGGAGAGAGAGAGAGAGAGAGGGTGAGAGAGAGGGAGGGGAGAGAAAGAGAGAGAGAGAGAGAGAGAGAGAAAGTACGCGAGATAGCAGGGAGAAAGAATGAATTCGCGATTTTCCAAGGTAGTACGTAAACCTCCATTTTTACTTGGCTACTGACCCGTAGCGAAATCTCTCTATGCTCGTAATAATCAAATAAAAGTTACGGCGTCTTTATGAAGATAGAGCTGTAAACCTGAAAGAGATTGGGGGAAGCCATTGGACTTCGACGCTAAATAAAGTAACCCAAATCCAAGATCAATCAAGCTATCAATAATAATGGGGATCGTACAGAAATAAAGATGAAATCTTGAAAAAAAATTATTTCTCACGATTTCATCGAAAATGGTGTCAAGAAATTGTCACGATGTCCAGGGATGGTACGAGATTTGATTTTATTTTCTTTTTTGAAGGCAGTAGCCATGCCGGATGAAAATTACGATAAACTCAAACCCCAGGGTTTCGGACTGCCGTCCTATGACATGGTTGGGGATTGATGCGACCGGAAAATCAGCTCACCCTCTGCTTGCCATTTCATTCTTTGGGTTGCCGCTGGCCGTTGCTCCATATTTTTTTTCTACTGCCTCAGGATATTTCTAAAATGGAATACGGGGAGAGGGGAAGCACTACACGCATTCATTGAATTCTTTGGCGAGAATTTCATTCCAGGGTATACGGCATTGTTTTGAGGTTATTCGATTTTACTTACTCGCAGAAATTGTATGAGGGGTACACACATACTACATAGGGTAATTGCATAATTATTATTAGATAAACAGACAGTTTTGTTGGGTATAATTTTGGTAAAACTTTCCGAGTTCAACAGTTGGCATGCAATAATATAATTATAATGATATGTTAATAATACTGACAGCTTTTTATAAAATTAAAAAAATCATAAATTACAATTTAACGAAGGACGATGACGTATACGCTAATAATTAATAATATTCAAAAGAGCTTCCATTCCGTAGTTATTCGCTTCATCTAAACGATGGAATGTCAATTAAATTGAGTAATGCTTAATTACTAAATGTTTTCAAGGGTGTGACGCTCTATTCTTCAGCACAGCTATTTTGCTATCCGCATCTGCTTTGGAATATTTGAATTTATTGTATTCGTCATTCTATGATAACGACATTTCAAAAGGACTTGAGTCCAATATTCTCATTCTCTACTGCTACAATATTGTACGTGAGCTTCGGCTGATTGGTTAAACCATTTTGAAAAAAAAAAGCAAAACACCATCAGATTTTATATTTGTTTTTCACTGTGAGTATGGATTATGCAATAACATACAACTGATTTTCATTACATTTTAAGCGAATGGACATTTTATTATCCCAGTATTAAATACTTACGCTGACGTTTATTAATTCAAAATTTGTCTATGTCCAATCGAATCAATGCTAAATATTGTATTCGATTTAATTCTAGTGGGTTAGCGTTATGGTATAATATGACGATTATGCGTATAAATTTAACAAATGCCAATCGGCTTTGTAGCAAACATTTGTTTCGTTCATTTTTTACGTCACTTGAGGAAAATATTATTTAAAAAATGGGATTTTCGATTTTCTATCTTTTCGTCCAGGTTACCTAACAGTAACATCTCATCCGATCTCCGTTTCACGGAAGTATCGATTTCAAGGGGTAAGAAAATATACAGAGGCAATGCCTGACGTTTATGAGAATCCCTGGTTACAAAGGATACCGGGGATAACATGGGGGGCAGTACCGTCCCAACTGAAATTTATCAACATGCTAAATCGAAGATTTCACAGCCGAACTACTTTTACGGTAAGTCATCCCACTTTCAGCATGCAGAGAAATCACGAGTCAGAATTTGTTATCAAGCTAGATAAGATTACATCGAACTTCATGTCTTTGGAGTCTTCGTGACGTTACTCGACGAATTCAACAATTTATGAAAACCTTACATATTAGGATAGCGACGCTGATGCTATTCCTGAGGTTCCACCACCCACGCCGGCTCTTGGACAATTGAAGTATCCCGCTTTGTGTATTTCCAAGAAGACTCCCTCCTTTCATTTTATCCGCCGTGAGAACGTCTGCGATATAATTTCACGAATGAATTCCAAAACTGAGCCAACGGAAGAAGAATGTGCGATTATTCAAGAGAATCATACCAAGACGGTAAAGCGTAATAATAATTCGCAAGAAATTCGCGTACCTATTTTACAAGCATGCATTCCTTTCTTATTTGATAGAATTCAACAGTACGGAATGTGTATGATACGGCAGGCTATGTTTTTCCAAAAAGTGGAGAAACGAAGATGTATTTATGGCAAGTGCCAAGGAAGGATAACAATTCCACCGATAAAGTCCTTTAAAAGTCTGATTCAAATGTATTTAAATTAAAATTAATTTATAATATAAAATGACATTTAAAAATCCTAAAATCGCATCAAGATATCAGAAAAGAAAGATTCTATGTATTCCAAGAGATTCTTATAAATACTGTAATGTCATTAACAGATCAAGTGTCACTATCCTTGAGTTCAAACTTAAATCTGTCTTAAGGAGTTTTACGGGCAAAAGTAACGAGAGCAGGTCAAGCAAGGATTCCTAAATTATTCTGAAACACGTGTTGTTCATCGATCCATTCTTGAAAAGGTCCACTCGACCGATCAGCAATCCTTGTAAGGGATCCTTGGGCAAAAGGGCTGAGAATGTTCACGTGAGTGGAAAAAGCTCCTTTGCGATAAAAGATTTCTAGAGTCCATTTAGAGAGAAGAGATTTCTTTATATAGCCGTCGTTTGAGCCTTAGGATTTTTCGAGTCTATCGAAGTTCTATTCAACTAATTATGTAGTATGCAGTATATTTTTAAAATCACAGCATTGCAATTAATAAACTTGAAAATCTGGAAAGAAATCTGCAATAAATACTTTCGTTAAACTGATCCATCGTTATTCGCGTGTGAAACGAAGCACTGCAGAGTGGTTCAACAAGTGTTTGAAAAAAAACTTATTATTATATTCGATCTCGTTATTAAAATGAGAATGACATCATTAAAACTAGATATTTTCATGGAACTATGTATACCCATCCGATCTAAATTTCAATTTACAAGTTTCACTGCAATTAAAATCGCTTCATACGGTCGACGTAGCCGTATAATGGAAATCTGCAAACTCTCCAGCATTTAATACAATTAATGCAAATGCAAAAGGGAGGGGGGGTGGCAGATGTGAAGGGACAAAACGAATGGCGATAGAGGCATAAGCGAATTACGGGAAGGGTAGGTGGAAAGAATGCAAACCAATGGCGAATTGGATGACGGATAATAATCATAATAATAAAGTGTAACAAAGGATATTGCCACGATCCTCAAGTCTGATAATAAAATTGTTTCTAATTAGAGATTGTTATCGACAAACAAGAAATTTAATACAAGTCAATAAACTCGTGTTACGGTGACTTAGTTCAAATTCTCGTGCCTTAGAATGTTATTAATTTCTGGCTTAATATTACAAACAGGGAAGACAACGAAGGAAAATAATTAACTACAAAATAATCGATTTACCCAGTATTACCGAATATACAGTCAAAAATTGAATTATTCATTTTTATTATATTTGTTATATGTATAATGTAATTTTTAATATATTCATATCTATTGTACTATGTGAGTAAAAAAGTATTATTTCATACATTATTGGTAGAATAGAATTATTGCATGAGCCAAGGTTATTAACGAATTAGTGTAACCTCAAAGAACAAGAATTCGTAAATATAGATTTAAGTTTAGGCCTCGTTAAAGAATTAAGCACTTTGTAATAAATAATAAAACGAAAGTCACTTTCATTACTCACTATTGTCCCAGTAATATCTCCGTATCCTGTATAGCCAGTAACTTTAAGACATCCTGTACACGTATGCCATAGTATAACGAAGTGTTTGCGCGAAGGATGATTAATGACGTATCTCTGACGTTTATCTAAGGCTATAAAGGAAAGGTCATGGCGAATAGCCGATTAAATAGACACAATTTATCGTTTAATTGATATTTCATGCTCCGAATCCTACAATTTAGCACACCAGAAATCCATCCACCCTCCCTTAAAGCCTCAAGCTTTGACTCGAAATTTAATGAGCTCCGTACAACTTTCTGATTGAATAGTAAACCAAGAACTGTAATTTTGCATTAGCATGCAAACAATAATCTCGCTACCCTGGTTAGCTTATCTTAACTCTTAACTCGTTATCATCTACAAGATGCAAGTATGTCTTGCGATGTACAACAAGCCATACGAACTCGCCATCCTCCATTAAGTACATTACTTATAATACGAATTAACAATATACACTCTGGTGGCAAGTTGTATACTATAAAAATGACTGCCGTAAAGTCACGGATAGTCGATTACCGAGCACTAATAAACAATTTAAATATAATCAAGCCTGAAACTTTTGGGGTAGCCATGACAGCTTGGCACTGCAGCGCCACGGTGGCGATTCGTCTTACCAATCGAAATGGACGTAGATAAGTATCATTTCCAATTATTTCTTTTACGGCTGTACTAGCCTCATTCTGATGGAAGATGAATGTGGTAAGAAAAAAAGAATTCGCAAGTATAGGCTAAAAAGACCATTTTTTTTCATACTCAGTAATATTTATCTAGAGAGTCGAGATTGCGCAGCTCGTTTAAAAAAGTGAAGAGCCTGAAGTGGCGCCCAAGCGCCTCCCGTCACTTCGTTTCTAGCCCCTACTAAGAAAGTGCCTTCTGTTTCGGCAGAGAAACATTGATATTCGCGTGGTATGCCATGAGGGCGTTACGGGTGGATGGGGTGAGAAGACGAAGGGTCGCAAAGGAATGCAAATGAGATGAAGATAGTAGGAGGGGAAGGCACTGAAGGGTAGCCATGAGGGTGCCTCGTGAACAGCCGAAAGATAGGGGTGAAGTCCCTGGGATGAAGGGTAAGTGAAAGCATTATAGATTCATCTGCATTTTTGTTTCTCATAGTTTGAATAACTTTTTTCCGAGGTACGCGTGACAATTTTCGCCTATTATAGTTACTTCATAGGCATTTCCTTTATAGATATTTTTCATAGTTTTCATTTTTATTCAACAGTTTTTAACGTTAATCGGATAAATAATTAGATCAGCACTCAGTGAATGTTCTGACAAAAAATTAGTCACATCGACGTAACTAATCTAGAGCACAATGTAGACGTTGGGCGGCTGCAAGATCAAATCGTTGTTCTATTTGCTTTTAATAACGTTATATTAACGTTGTTTCTCTTTATTCCTCAGTGTATAAAGCCGAACAACTCAGGTTCTCGTCCCGCAATCCCCTGACGCCCACGGCGTAACATCAAACGTGGTCGCAAATTCAATATGTATTATCTGAATTACGTTGCGACAACCTTCAAGAACGTTGGGGTGAGGGGGCGGTAGGTAGGTATTCTATATTCCCAGTTTTTCCTATGATGTCACATGGTCTCATACTATACATAAGTTTGTGCACAAATAAAACGTGAAGTCTAAAGGGTTTCTTTTACCTTGAAACTTATACCAAGATGAGTCTTGGAAAATACACACTACTCGTTGAACAGACTGTACGCAGAAGTTGTGTGAATATATTAAAATAAAAAGAGAACATACAAAAAACTAGGCACTTTGTATCGATAAAATTATCAAAGTATTTGCGTGAAAGAGGGAAAATGTGTTTCTTTGAATTTTCTCTCTGGCTTCTGTCCCAAGATGCCCGTCTCCATTTAAATCACTGCCAATGGAGGTTCTCGATCGATCAAGGGATGGTTACTTGGATTACGTTAGGCTGGTAGGATTTCTTCGGGTCGGGCATCGGCCTGACACTCCCCAAGACTGCCAACTGAATTAGGACTTGGGGTCGAGGGTCGCGTTAAACACTCAGAAGATGGATAGAACAATGTACAAGGCTATCCCTTTCAATACTTTACACTTTTATTCGTTTACCTTCGACTCGAGCTTTCCCGACGTTTACCGATGTTATACGAGCAATGCTGCCAACGTTTAACGGTGAAAGTCCTTAGGGGAGGTGATTGTGCTTAAATTCTCGGACGTTGGCAAACGACACTTCGCTGGGGTTCAAGCGTGCTTTTCACAGGACAAATCAATTCGAGCTTGCAACAAAGGTGTCACGTCCGCAAACTGTCGAGACAGCATCGATTCGTTGCGGGCGTGATTTGAATTGGTAGCTTTAAAGTGCCAAGAGGGGATTTCGAAGATACAGAATTTTCATTGGTTTGTAGAAATTTCGAATTTACATACATATTCATAAGTGGATGGCCCATATACGTAAATACATATATAGGCAGCGGCAGAGAAAAACGGTTGGAAACAAAAATATTGGTTTAAACGACGTAATCCATTTACTTCGAGGTTCTGTCAATTGAGTGGAGCCCTTAAAGATGGATGATAAAACGTAAATCGACAAACAGGTTATACACGTGGATAGATAACGTTCTGCGAATCTTGAAAGAATTAACAGGAAATCTATCCAAGTCCAATAGGTAATTTGAGATAGCTTCCTTGATTTTATCCTTTGGCCTATTGGATATTGCATGAGCTCTGTTTATATTTTAATCATGTTTAAATTTTTATTTTTGACGCATCTCCTACTTCTATTTCACTGTACTGTTCCCTATTCTCTCATTGCAGAGTTCTAAATGAACAGTAATTTCAGGTGTCACGGTATAAAAAAGAAGATTATTTTTATACAATAGAAGATCTTTGTACGATATTACATTCCAACAAAAATTGAATCCTTTGTCAATGCATAATTAAAACGCAATAAGAAAGATGAAAAGGAATGAAAAATTTCATTTTAAAGCTTACATTACACAGTTTCAGATTTTTGTGACTGATTATATAAAGTGAAAGGATCTTATATTACTCACAGGTAATAGAGGCATATGCGTACAACCGATTCCATGATGTCTAGATACATTCTTTAATGACAGGCCTAAAATTACCAACCTGAAGTGAACCTGATATCGTCATGCATACACCTTCCTCGAATAAGAGTTTGGTCAGTTCCCAGAACGATGGGGTTGATCGTAAGACTGGCATTTCTATGCACGCGATACCCAGGTAGAGGGTGATTTCAGAACCATTTGAAATTATAACGTTCCACCGAATACCTGGTATTGAAATCACTCCGTTGAATACAAAATAATAAGACAGGGGATAAAGTCTGAAAAGCATGCGTGCTACTTCATGATTTCATTCGCGCAAAAATAAATTCACCAAACTCCCCCATCTATCCAATCTCCTTACCCAAGGGAGTACTTTGTAATTTACAACGTATTCGAAAGAGCATCTCGTCGCGGCTCGACTCCCCGAGACGAACTGAGAAACAATGAAAGCTCTGTCAAGTGCTCCATAGAGAAAGCCGACAGAGAAACTCCCTTGGGATGCGGATAAGAAAAGTGAAGGAATTTGCCTCTACACGCACGTGGAATAACGGGGATATCGTAGGACATCCTCGATTGGCGGGAGACGTAAACTAAACGACTTCTAGTCGAAAAGACACCCCTTGTATTTTCACGTGCCATTTCGGTCTCTCTGGTCTCGCGAAGTGTTACCCTGTGGCATTAGGTAAAGTCAAGGGGATGATGTATCTACAAATTTCAGGCCTTTTTCGACGCGTTAATTCCGCTGTCCCTCTCTAGTTCACAATTCCCACTCGTGGTATCCTCATTCATTTTTTTTTATTTTCACCAGGTCTCTTCCCCATCGATGAAGTAAGTTAACGATTTTTCAGAGTCTCACACCGTTATAGGAGCTCGGCTGCGTAAACAAGTAGGAGAGCGCGCAATTTCCCGTTTCTTCGGTGTTGATGCCGAAAGAAGAGAAGTTTGTCAAACTGTAAAACCGACTGGTACTATCTCTTTGTATATACGAAACACAGTAGAAATTGCATCGAGTCAAGATGGCTCCCAAGGATATTGATGTTCCAGGGGCTATCATGGATACAACACAGGTGCATCGCGTTAAGGAAAATTGTTTCCCTTCGGGATTTAGTTGTGGCAGAGAGTAAGGGTTGGCGGATACTTGCTAGGATATGTCAAGGGGAAGCTTAGAGAGAGAGAGAGAGAGAATCTGAAATTCTTCCTGGAATTGCGAACAATCTCCAAGCACGCCACGTGCTTATCGCTTATTATCCAAGGACTACCATGGGGAACGTGGTTCCTTTACATAATAAGATGATACGTATGCCGGACAGCTGAAAATCTTGGTGACTTGCAATATGAGGAACGGTTCGCCCGTCCAATTACTCGGTTGTTACCGCGTCCATCTCGATCTACGCCTTTGCACTGGAAGTGTGATACCCGCTGGCTACACCACTTCATGTTTGGCGACCCTTGAGAATTGTCGCGTGGTATCCGGCACGAAGTTTTCATTGGACGTCGAAAGCTTTCGAATTTGTATTGCGACGAGCAGGCTGCTTTTTTTCGATTTCCTAAAGGTGCCTCGATGAAAGGCATTTCGAGCATAAAGTCTCTCTTGTCGACGTTGACCCGGCTCTACCCTCTTTTTCTTTTCCTTCGCCCCTGTAATTCGGGATGGAAGGTCTGGCCAAGTAGCAGCCTTGCCCTCGAGCTTTTTCAACGGTACAAAGTAATTTCCTAATGCAGTACATACATTACTTTGGCGGTGATCTTATTTAATATATATCTTATACGTTTACCATGTCAATTATACTCTCTGAATCAGCAGTGCGCCCTTATCGAAGATATATACTATATATCCAAGGAGAGTGAGAACTCCCGGTTATTAGGACTTGAACAATAATCATAGGAAAGATATAGCAGACGCCAAGCATAATGGGTCGCTAGCTAAAGCTGTAGCCAGACGTGAAAGGGTTAAAGCGACTTCCTCCTCCCTCTTATCCACAATTCCTTCTCATGAAGGTGCATTCGCACGAACATCAAATCGCAGATATAACTCGTGCTTTAGAGTTCTCATCGGATTCCTCGCGATCGCCTTTCAAGATTTCTGGCTATACTGGTACTCGTTAGAAAAAGATTTTTCGGTCCAAGGGACAATCCCGAGAATATTCCCTCACTGATATCTACCAAGTATAACTCGAGGGACTTTCCTTGGATCAGTGAAAAATAGCCTTTTCAACGGAATCAAAAGAGAATTCGAGATTTCCTATGAGCGGAACCAATCCAGAGATTCCATTCGCATTTGAATGCATCCATAAAAGGCTTAAGTAGCCGACTTACTACGGAAATCAGCAGAAGCTAAGTTCCTTCTTGGTTCTCGAGCGAGGGACAGAATTATGCTACGAAGGCTGCGATCGACCCGCGCAACCCGAACAATTGGACGTTCTATAGCGAGTAACGGATGTGACATCAGCAGGCGCAATTTCCCGGGCAAATAGCAGAAACCACTAAACCCGAAATTGTCCTGAATTGCGCGTACCAGACTTACTTAGTCGGTAATATCCGCAATGCATAGTGCTTCTTGTTTCACCATCGGAATCGATAGTTACGCAACTATTTACAAGTAAGATATGTGACTGTGTTTATATAGACAGATAGTATCTTGCTCTATCTTATTCCCGCTGTATCTATTTTCTTTTCTTTTTCTTCTCTCTCTCTCTCTCTCTCTCTCTCTCTCTCTCTCTCTCTCTCTCTCTCTCTCTCTCTCTCTCTCTAGCTCGTATCATAATTGGCTGGATTACACCGTTTTATGCATTCTTCAATCCCACTCTGTACAGTGTGGTCTCTGTATATATATAGATATACAGGAAATAATGTAAAAATGTCCCGTGTACTTCGCAACGTTGGCATCCCTGACTTCGATTGATAGTGTAATCCAATATTATAAATGGTCCCCACGAAGATCCCAGGAAAAGAAGCGCAATCTATCACTCCGGCCTGTCTTACGGGGTTAATCCCTCTCTTATAGTACCGATTTATTCTTTGGGCTATGATTAATTGATTACTAATGCTATAATATCTTTGACGGGCTATTATTACCATTACTCAATCAAGTGCTTTGAATATTCCTTTGACATTAACGTCTCGCCTTCCACCGTCGATAATACAGAAATTTTGCCGATAAATTTTCTTAGCGTTTTCTTTAATACTAGTTGCAAAAGACTGATGAGATTTTTTCCAAATTTTCGTTACATACATTTTTTTTTTCATACTTTCCGATTTTCTCTCACGGTCATGCCGTGTAGTTATACGTAGACCCGTTCCCACGTAACTTTTCGATGGAATAAAGTAGGAGGTTCCTAACCGCAGAGAAGCAGCAGCTTTGTTTGCTTTTATCAATTCGGAGGGAAATCTGCTGGAAAAGGAAATTTTTCTCGGCGATGAGCTCAAACGAGGTTGGCAGTATTCCTTGCCACGCTGTACATGCTGCTCGATAGGTGCTGAGAATCGCAGATTACAAACTTGCTGACGCGCTTTGTAAAGGCGGCGCAGTTTTTGCAGCTGAATTTTCAGATAACGATCGCTCGTTTTCTCGTCTGCCTGCTTTGGCTTGTATAGCGAATCCTTATTTTAGACAGTCCTGACCCCGTTCCATCGCAGGGAGATTCTTCGATTCTTTTTAAAATCTATTTTACAATCAATTGAAATTGTTGCTCCGTAATATCCAAGAAATATATACGCTTGCCGTGAAACGAGCATCAGAAGATTAAACGAATAGGAAGGATTCAACAAGAAATGAAATATGATCTCGGCAATCAATTTTCATACAAAAAAAATTAATGAAATTTGTCCTGTTGAATAAATTCTCCATGTTTGTTTGTTAAACCAATTTTTTTTTTTTTCATATTTGCTCGCGTCGCTTCCGAACTTCTTTCTCTCTCTCTCTCTCTCTCTCTCGCTCGTTCTCTCTGTTTCGCTTATTCACTTGATCTATATCTCTCATTTTCCCCCTTCCTTCCACACCCGCGTTTATTCTCATTCGCTTTGTATTATTCATGCTTTCGTTTATTGTCGATGTAACTGAACATTTTTTTCTCCGCCTCTGCCAGGAATACAAGGGTTCGGTTGGATGCTAAGAGCCACGTAGATACACTGGCGCCTGTGTCGATTTAACGAAGCAATTTAAATGTCTGAGTTGGTCTCTTGATGTGCGAAAACAGGGAGGATGGCAGTAGCAGCAATGGAAACAATAAGAGTAAACGGCCATGGATATATCAGAAGAACGCACAGTCCTTTCTTTTGTTACGCAGAAATAATTCCTTTCACAATGCCGTTACGTTATTTTACAAGTATAAACCAATGGCGATCGAAACTTATCTCCTTACTATTCACAAATTCGTATAATATGCATATCAGCTACATGCACTTTCTCTCGATCGGTAATATCAAAAAACTAAACAGTCCCGCATGCACTTGTAGTAAATCTACTATATCCAACAGTTTCCGTGGCTCTCGGTGCTTGCATAATGTACGAAATGAGGTACAGCGTATACATAAAAACTTCAGGAATAATCTGATAAGCTAACGTTTTCTTGCATTAATTCTGCATCTTAAATTTACAAAGCGGCTTCGACCCGCAAAGAAATCCTGTTAAGATTTCCTACGGGCCCCAATAATTGTAAGTTAGGCCACTAGAACAATTATGGGTCCTTTAAAGGTTCCTTGATGGTCAGGCTCTTTTAATCAAGACCCTTGTACTGTGCCTTATAACTTAATTAGGTTTCATATGGGTTTTCTAAATCTTAAACAATTCCCCATTTATATACTGACTGGTATGAATGACGGGGAAAAAAAAGCATAGAAGGACAAATTAACATTAGCAGACCTAATGATATATACGTAACCCTAGATTTGCAGGTTAATCGATTTACACGATTTCCATTTAAACGAGACTTTTGCAGAATCCGTTTTTGTATTTGACATTTTTTTGACAGTATAAAAAAAACAATTTGACACTACGTAGACGCAGTCTGTACAGTTGGCTGCGTTAATGGCAATCTCGTTGTATTCGTATCCCGTTGACTTAATGGGACGTATAGGGAGAATTCAATTCCACGCTCAATTATGTAGCCAGCTTGTGCAGATTACGCGTTACATGCAGGCAGTTTACGTCGACGAAAGGATCACGTACGTCGATAACGTGCAGATGCTTCTGGTTTCGCCTTTCGGCTATATTGAGCTCGCGGTTGATCCAGTCGGTTTCTTAGAGCGAATCTAATGCACACAATGCTATCCCTTTTGTTAGACTCAGCTTCTCGTGAATTTGCCAGGTCGAGTGCAGATTGGGTCAAGACGTGTAAGCTGGTACGTACCTGAATCCCGTAACTAACGTACTGCCGCTAGGGAAGAACTGTACTTACTGTACTGAGTTGATACGTGAATTGCAATTTGTAAAATAATTACAGCGGGTTATAAATGGCAATTTTTTCTACAACCATTTCGTATGCATTTTTTTTGTTTTGCGCTGTTTTAAAAAAATGTCAGATGGAAAATTTTATCTCAACTCGCTATATACGCTGTGAATAGTACAGTCATAGACGTAAAAGTTCTGGGTAGATACTAAAGTTTCGAAAAAGATAAAAAATAAATCCTTACAATTGTATTGTCCATGAAGAATCATTTTGGGTAATAACTGCATCCCGAATGCGTTTAACGATCTATGACCGGAAGTACCGTAACGTAGCTTTGTTTTGCGCTTGACTTTAACCGTGTTAAAACTGTTTTTTTTTGTTCACGAGGATCACGTAGGAGCTCGTATAGCCTTTAGCTCTTGCATAGGTCCACGAAAAATCGCATAAATTTTGTAAATAATAATTCATTCCAGAATATAAATGACGTAATTTATTGTGAGCACGTGAGTATAGACATTAATTATAGCGTGTATAATTAAAAATATTATGTTCAAATAACGCAAGTCACTATCGTATAATCGTCAACGATACGGTGCCGGTTAAATATCTATAACCTGTAATCATATTCACGTTGACCAAAAAAAGAAATACATTTGAGAGAAATCGCACGTAGAATATTACCAGTTAAAATTTATTAGATTGGTTAAAAGCAGCAGACACACTTGCGTTCGCGACAAAGGATTCATTCTCGGAACGGCGCTCAATCCACATGTTAACTCAATAATCGTTCAGTTCACGAAGTGCCCACAGTACAAAGACGCATTGGTTTTATTTCATTGGATACGTAACGCAGAACCGTGAGAGAATCGAAGGAATAAGAGATAAAGCTTTATCGGAAATGACGGGAAAGGAGATTTTCAAGCGTGTACTTCGCTAAAGGAATTTACATACATATATTGTATATTGTAACCTATACATCGAGGCGTATTCGGATTGCCACGATAGAATACCGCGAATCCGAATAATCTTCTATGCTGACTAATAAAGTAATAAAAATATTTAGGCATCGCAACGTATAAGTCCTCCGCATTCCTCAATTCATCTAGTTTACCATCGGAGGGTATATAAGCCGCGACAAATCCTACCTAGAGACTCTGCCACTTGCGTTAGCTAGACTATCTTTTAACAAGAAACGAGCAGACCGTCCCGCTTGATCACAATAGTTGTAAAGATATTTTTGACTATCGTAACAACAAGCAAACCGCCTCCTCTGCCAGGTAGAATGACTTTCCGCATTTACACGGGACGTCACTTTGACAATTTGGATCATAGCGCCGCTCGCGTAATAGATGCCATCATAATTTTATCTGAACTTCTTCTGTACAACTCACTACTCTGGGAAGATGTCTTCTTTACATCTCCGAGATGATGCGTTGCTTTTGATAGGGACGAGTCAACCTGTGATCACGAGTTCTCTAGTGGAATACAGCACATCAGCACGACGCTTTTTATATAATGAGTAAACTCTTTATTCAAATTCCGCTAGTCGGAGGGGTCATTTAGACGCGAATCCATCCTAAAATTATCTATTAGTTATTATAATTTATGCGTGCCACTTATAGTTGACATTTCTACATACTATTCAACACTGTTTACTAACAACCAGCATTCTCTAGGCTGGACACCTTCTAACACTATTGTATTCCGTAATAGGAAAATATATCGCTATCTTTCTTTTATTAACAAAACCCACCTTTATTTATTCTTTGTTTCGCCAAATTAATTTCATATTTTTATTCACCGAGTTATTGACTTGCCTTATTTACATGATCCGGAAATCCGAATCGAGAAAATAAAGGTTACAATATATATATATATATATATATCATCCAGCTTTCTATATACATATTTATATACAGTACATCATCCTGAGAAGTATGCATCATGAGGGTACTTCCGGTGGTAACTATACTATATTCAACGAAGAGAGAGGGACTCCTGGTATAAAAGTGGACGGAGGAAAAACAGTTCATGGCCGTAAAACAAAAGTTATCCAAAGAAACTCCTCACCCTTAACAAGCTCTCTTAGGAAAACTTAGTCCGTCTGCCCGTATTTGAATTCAGTCTGATCGAGGCTGGCGACAATACTGAGCTTTACTGGGACAACAAGACCAATTAAAAACTACAGAAAGTAAGTCGACTCGCCGAAGCCGAAGGTCTTCCTATTATGTTTCTATGCTCCTTCGTTCCTACACACACACACACACACACACACACACACAGAGAGAGAGAGAGAACGTGTTGCATCTATACCTATATAGACAGTTACGTACTAGTACCAAGGTTTCTGGTGTCTTCCTTTACAGTTATATCACAGAATAAGAAATTTTTTAGTACTTCGAAGAACTCTGGTTCACTGATGCGATCAAAGTGGGATTCAAAGAACCGAAGAAGAACTAAAAAATTTGCAGTTGGAGATCCAAACCAAGATTAGTGGATCCTTTGAAAGTGATTATTCCGATTTGTTTCGATTTTTCGACTATTTTCATACTTTGCGTGACTAGAATGACCTTGTGTTGTAGGTCGCTGAATTCGTTTTAAAATCGGTGATAATTTCATCGAAAAAAAATACAAGGTTCCATTTAAAAAAGTGGAGTTGACCTTGACGTAGGTTCAGCGCCTCCACCGATAAAAAAATAGGGTGGTCCAGTATGACGGCCCTCTTGAATACTGAAACTTTTGTCTGAAACATTTTTGGACATGATCAATAGTTTCAGTGCTATTGCTTTGTCACACTTTATGTGCCTCACCCTGTATATCTCCATCGACAATCATCCCTGGCACTGCTTTTAGTACTAATTAAAAAATAACGGAAAGGTTGTACAAGGAAGATGGAGCAATGCTATAGAATTAATTGTAAAACTGTTCATCTCAGGTCTCAAGGGGATATTCCGTCAAAAGTGAATAATACTCGACGACTACAAAACCACTTGTTAATGATCTGACACTTTTTAAATCAGGATAAACGCTTGGATAATACCAATTAGGCAGCACCGATGTTCAGCGTGGTGGTGCCTCGAGATAAGGTTATTTATTTGACGGGTTAATTTATTCTGGATAAAAAAAGCTTAGACCACAGCAGCTTGGGTAGGTACTCGACTCTCGTTTTAAACTCCAATACAATCCCCATTGAGTTTTTCTCTCGTTTATTACGGGATACGAGTAGCATCCCAAGAATCGACCCTATGGGTTATGAATGGATAATGTCAAGGGTCAGAATTCTATGAATCTTTTCCGTTATTTTCTCGAAAATGTCTCAAACCTTCGTCTTCCCTGTGTATTTCCAATTTCCAATGCACTGCATGTATTCCCATAACTATCCCAACTGAACTACCCCTATCCCATGAAAATCCTATTTCAGTACATGGCTATCCGAAACAAATCGAATTTCCATGAATTAATTACACTATATGGGAATCAAGGACGATCCCTTGGTCTCATCGATCAACAGTTCCTTATCGATTACCTACCCACTCCATCCTCTTAATTCCTATTAATTATTAGAATTGACTTTTTTTGTACCTCTACTCAATTGCTTCTCCTTCTGATAACTACGACGTACTTCAGTGTAAGTCACTGTGCATATAGTATCAGGAACTGGTGATGGTTTCTCAGTATGCTCTAGTATGTATACGAAGTGAATAGATCGGTATAATATCAGGCAAAGAGTAGGAGCGAGTAAAAGACCAAAAGTGCGACAGAGTGGGAGTACAATAATGCGAGGAAGAGAGGAAGGAGAGTGAAGGAAGGAGAATGCTTCTAGCTTCCTGTGTTGTGCCTCAAGCAATACCACCACCAGTGCACGTCTATCCTGTTCGATTCCAAAGGCTTTCCTCGTTCCTATATTTATTTCCCCCCCTATCTCTTTCTCTCTCTCTCTTTCCCATGTTTCCATAAGTACATTCAATAGAGGACATTGCTATACCATCCCATAAGTTTTTTTATCTCTTGCTGGTCCAAGTTTACGATAAATTTAGAAACAGTGGATTTCGACTTTTCGTTTTATGATTTGTGAATCTTAACGCGTGTCTTTGTGATATGGATAATTAATAAAATTGAGAAGTGTATTTAAAGGATAATGCGAATAATGTTTATCGCAGTGTTTAGTGTTTTCGTGTAATTTGGCATTATACCGGGTGAAACGGTCTGTGAGCCATATGACGTATGAGTTACTTATCTGCTCTACGAACAGACAGAAACGTTCAGAGAATTATGTGCGATCGGATAATTAGATTGAAAGTTTCACTACTTCCGTTTTAGCCTGGCGTTTTTTTCTTTCGGACAACAAGCTTTTCACGGGAGTTTTCTTCAGTGGAGGAACTTGTGGGGCATTAAGAGCTCCGATGCAACGTAACGAACTGCCATCGATTTTTCTGTTATAGTAATTCACTTGAAAGTGAAAAACGCTCGTGTCAGTTACATGATATTTTTCGTTCACCGCTGCTGATACGTTCGTTGCTCATCTCACCTGTTGCCACCGATTACGAATGTACCAACGGAGAGATCTTTGGGTGGAGTACTAGGTATATTCGATTCAGTGATAACGGCAATATTAATACTTTCACCGGGGACGATAATAATTTTCATCAAGCAGGTAAGTGCTTGGGAGAGAAAAAGTCGTTTCTTTTCAATATCAATAATCGCCAATTACTCTCAGAAGAATATTCAATAATTCAATTGGCATCATAAAGTTTTCAATCTCTTTTTTCTTTTTACTGTAATATCAAATGCATCAACTTGATCGAATCTATCGAGTATCTCCGAGTCCCGGATAAGTCTCCAAGGCTAATGTCCTTGAACTTTTGATTACACTCAGGGTGATTTTCATTACAGTGGAACCTCGATAACTCGAATCTCAAGGGAAACGAAAGTATGCTTCGAATTATCGTAATTTCGGCCTTTCGGGGTTTTCAAGTTATATAGGGTGAAGCATTAGAAAATTGACATATGCAAGTTTAAGTTACCGAAGTCCAACTGTATGTGATGAGGATTACTTAACATATGTGTTGCAAGCAAGTTTTACGATGAAGGTCTTCAGTTGAAATACTATCAACTGGAATAACCTGACATAGTAGAGCATACGAGGGAATCGAAACAAGCCACGTAAGTCCAATGCTCGGGTTAGCTAGAGTATGTGACGTGGTCGGTCGATGCCGATAGGGCAAATACACGTCACGTCGTTATAGTCGATGACAAGCGGGCTGGGTGCTTATGCGATTATGCACGTAGCTGCATTATCTTCGACAGTATCGTTAACCCGGTTGGGCAGGAACTTCCGCTTTGCGGTTAACAGAAACACACCGGCCACTTCGACTAACAAGGGTAGTTACGTGTAGGACAAAGAAGAAAGTAGCCAAATTTCAAAGTTGCTCGAAAAAATATTGATATCTATACAATATCAATGGATACCGTATAAGATTATTTTATTATTTAATACATTCTTTGATCTCCCTAGGAGTCTTCTATGCAGTGCATACGCGCCTATGCAATTCTCAACTATGCAACGATATCGACGTACGAGTTAGCCTTATGACTTTGAGATTACGAAATATGCTCGTTATCAATAGTCAACTTATACCGGGTGCTCCAGCTGAATTGTAAAATTCTAAATATTCAAAGTTTGTTATAACAGATTTTCAATATCTCCAATTGCTGAGCAGCTAATCGCAAACGTGCATTTCGACTGGGACACTCTGTATATACGACATTGAAGGTTTACACGAAGGCGCTGATAACGCCACTTTGAAACTACATATGCAATTTTATAACGTAACGCGCGTTCTGGTCGGACCGCTTCCAATTATCGTAGTTCCTACGCCTTGAGCATAAAATTCGATCGCATTGTCGTAGTGGAAGTCTGGAAGTCGTTTCGTATTATTTCAATACGTTCGCTTGTACGAATATACCAATAAGGTGTTAATAATTCGTGCGACGCTATTGCTCGTCCGAGTGGGTAAACAATTGCTTCGACGACTGATAGACACTTGGGCATTCGAAACGCTTCAGAAAACGATTGGAATGCCATTCATTTGCCGATGGTAAAACAATTGTACGTTTAATGGAAAATCTGAAATAGTTTGAAATCGCGAGACACTCAGCCAATAACTCGTGCTTCGTTTGTTCAACGTGAAATTAAAATTCTCCGAGAAGCTTCGGACTCTTTTTTTTTCTTCCTTTCATTATTTTAATCTGTCGATTAAATGTGCTTTCGCGAGAATTGCTGATAACGATATATTACTGATTGGTTCGTATCATCTCGGAAATATTATATGCTTAATACGTTTTATCGGGTTTTCGCACGTATTATACTTTATTTAAGTTACAGTTAAAAAGAGCTGTCACCGGAATCATAACATTTTTTTGAATACGAATTTTTTTCTTGTTTCGTTAAAAATAATTATTGCCTTTGTTTATCATTGTTCCTACCCATTCGTAATATCCGCCGAAAAAGTTTGCTGACGTTGGATCACCTGTTTTTTGCTTAGATCTAACGCAATTTCGAGTTATCAGGAGATTATGTCGACTATCGCATTCGCAGCTGGATATCACGTACAGGGGTCCCATGGAAAGTTGATACGATTGATTAAAATTTTTGAAATACACGCAGGTAACGAAAAAAGTAAAATAACATTTGACTAGATGAAATTTTTCGAATTTATTCTTATATAGAGTAAAAGCAATTAAAAGTATTTATACATTTTTATTTTTATTTCCGTTCCCCCCCATCAAAATTACGGCTGATAAGTCTTAAGAATTTCTCACGGGACACCCCGTATTACCTTCCCCACGTTGCTGCGCTGTAGATTCGTCTATCTATCGATCAACCACATGACGAAACTAACAGAAATAAAAACGATCGCTTCCCACGGATAATGACTTATGGACTGACTTCGCGAGTCCTTCGCAACAGAACTCGCCTTGTTCCCGTGACTTCGTTTCCAAGGATCGATTTGCTTGGAAATAGCATGGCAAACGGTAGAATTCGATATTCTCTAGGAAATGGACGCGTAATTAATTCATCGCACACAAATCGATTGGTCAATTCCAATTTTCGACGAATTTCAAGAGAATTTTTCTAAATACTGATATCACGAGTAACAAACGTGACGAGATCGATCGTTAACCTTAAAATTGTACGTTACCTGTTTGAATTCCATAATTGGCATGCTACATAATTATTCGCTTCAAATTATTAATTATACCAATTTGTCATACACACGTCACGATACAAGGAAAATCGTAAGGATATCGATTTGATACGGGCAATCAGTTATAGGAAATACATACAATTTATGGGAAACTTCGTGGACAATGGAGAATAGCTGGAAGGCTGGGGATACATTGTTGGTACATGGGTCAATAGAAGGGTATTGTATTGCTGTGTTTTCATGAATCACCGGTCCATACACTGCATGCTGGATCGCTCCGTTTAAAAGCGTTCCCAATCCAATAGCAAAGGTCAGGTCTCAAGGGCCTCCACGTTGCTGCCTCTAGTTCACATAATGTCTCTCCAGTCTTAAGAAAACGATTATATGTATTTTTCTCGTTCGACTACTTTAATTGTGTACGGTAGACTAGAGATTGTTATGACGGACTACGAGAAGTCTTTGAAAAATAAATATTTGAATACTCTTATCAGACGATAGAATCGACGTCTTTTAATAGCGACATTGATAACCGTATGCCATTGGAATATTTTATGCTTATTGCTGGTAGTTGTGGAGCATCGAGTACTCTTGCTTTAGAGGTTCTATTTCCCTAACGACTCGAGATAAATTTCTTTTACGGTGGTCGATCCAATTGGAGATTTTCTGAGAAACGGGAGTTTTATGTTATACGTTTGCATTGTGTATAAAGGCAAAGCCTTTGACATCAAAAGTATCGAGAAATCATGATTTTTTATTATACGTTATCAGGTATAAAGACAGATACCATTTTTTTTTGTATTTAATACTCGTTCAACGTTGCTGTGACACATTTGATACGTACGTTCTATTTATTTTACAAATTTTAATAGGACGTATCCAAGAAAATCACATTACAGTGACAGATTCGTGAATTCGGTCTCCATGCGAACTTGACCTTAGGAACACGTGTTAAAGAACATCCGCGCCAACGGGTCTCATACTCAAAGATAGTCTGTCGCGAGTTAACGTTGAATTCTCTTGAAAACTTTCTGTCAGCTTGCCAAAAAAAACGTGAATGACCCATATGTAAAAATAAGGTTATGACAGAAGTACAAATAGCTGTCCCGAGATCATAGATAGCCGCAAGAAATATGACAGTATTCATTTTCCTTGCGTCAGTAAAATTCGACTTATTTTTATTGAAAAGTCAAAAACAGGATTCTTAGAAGTTTACATGAGAAAAAGAGATTTAAAAAAATACTATTTCACGCACCGGTACCAGCGGTCGCAATCGGACACTGGACAGTCAGCTACGGTAAATATTTTACTCGCATCTATTGCCCTAATTATAATTGCCAATCGCCCATGGAATAATGCTTGGAAATCAAGAGATACACGCATGCTTCGTGCTTGTAGTACGTGCAAATAACGTTACGTCGTTACGCCGTGGTCATTTAGCGATTGACAGATAAGCCAACTCGAGTATCGGAGCCAACGCAAATACATCGACTAAGTGACAAATCGATTTGGTGACTGTAGAATAATCTGGCGCAGTATGGTATCCAATTCAGTGTGCAATGCATGAATACCGATGGTATACCAGAAGACAAAGAAAGAGCCTATCGCTTATTATTTGCTATCGAAATAGCCTTAAATACTATATTTAATACCACTTTCAAAGATAAGTTTGAAGAAAATAATTAGAAGATAGAACACAAGATTAGAAAAAGAAAAATGAAAAAAAAGGTAATAGATCAACTATTGGAAAATCATATATAATAGCATACAGTATAAATTGAATCCGAACAGGTGGATGGTGATGCATTATTATAAATTTTATTTATAAAAAAAGTATCCGTGTTACGATTATTTTTTACGTGTGAAGTAATATTCTTCGAATAAGGGACACGTTTCCACCCAATTTTCTTGGCTTTTGTCAAGACTCGGTATACAGTGTCGCCATTGAAACATGTAATAAAGTATTTATGGAGGTTATTGATTTTAACGATCGTTCCGATACTCAGTATATGAGGTTGTAAAAAAAAGTTGGCAGTAAAAGAGAAACTACACGCCGCAACAGTATAATAGGTAATTTAAAACGTATTTCGTTGACGGCAATTTATTTAACGAGGAAAGTTACACGAGGGAAATAAATAAAATTATATCTCATTTGTAAAGACGACATTGACTTAACAAAAAAATAAATCATCCCCTAATCCATCGAGTAACGAGAAAATTAGATTTCATCCAATCTGCCAGTCAAAAGTTTCGAGGTGACAATTTGTCGTCTGGCACTTTTCTATGAAAAATATATCAGCCAGATATTTACTATACAACCAATAACGTATTAAACCAATCAATATTTCATCGAACACTTTATGCATCGGTGCCAATATTTTCGCTAGCAACGCGCACCGGATGGCCCGTTCGTTTTCGCGTTACTCCCCCCCCCCCCCATTCCCAATTATCCTGCCTCACGCCCAGCCCCGCCTGCTTATTAAAACTTGCCTAAATGCTGGAGCCACCCTTCCAATTAAAACATGCAAGTAGCACGTCACGCGATGCAGAGCAACAGCTACCTATAACCTAATTAGAATACAAGCCTATATAATCTAAGCGTAGTATACACATGCAGATCATTCTTGCTTGATAGTAACAATTACAAAGGTGTAAATTAGATTCTGGCAAATCGCGTAATCGTTCCGTGATCTTAGTTGCATCTTCGTTCATCCATACACCGACATAAAGTTGTACGGGATTTGTAAGGGGAGAAATCGAAGAAGAATGCGTTAGAATGTAGTGCGAGAATGTTAAATGAGTTTCGGAGTAGACAGGTGTGATTCCGAAGGCGAAGATCGTTTTTTTTTACTCGAAACTGGCTCCTAGTTCAATTAAGTTGTTTCTTGTAAATCAGCTCGGTCGACGAACATTGCAGTAACTAATTTAAGTAACAAGCGGCAACAAACTCTCTCCGCTTGGTGAATTAAGTCTCCCGATTCTCTCCAGGTTTCTAATCTGTCCTTGGAAAGTTAGACACGCACGCCCTCGCAGTTTCGACACTTTTAGACACTTCGGGACAGCGGATTAAATTAAATTAAGCTAGTTATCCGAGTCTTTGACAAGAAGACACGTGTATTAACCGTCTTAGGGTGTTCGGATTTTACATAACGTATGCGTATAATGTAATGGTATAATAAAAACAAAAAATTAATATAAACCAATTTCCGAGGCTGCGCTATGCGTGTATCAAAGGTATATGTATATTTGACGTATGGGATATATGTATGTGAAAAATAAATACCAGCCCTTAAGCGGGTTTCGCAATTGCATGGAACCCGAGGGTAAAAAGATTTCGGAAGTGGATAACGTTAACGCATCGTTCATGTACAATGGTAATGGATTTGCAAATGTCAGAGACTGGAGAGGAAATATTTTCATATTTTTGAATGACATTTCCGACGGGTGCGCTCGAGGCCGGATCCGACTGCCTGATTGGCGTTTTTAATTTTCTATTCCTACCGCACAGAGAACCAAGCAATGCCGTTTTACGTGCAAATTTCGAAATGGCTCAGTTGAATAGAATGGCTAGGCATTTAATTCCCCAGGAATAGGGAAAAGAGAGACGTAAATGGCGAACCTGCATTACGCGATCCCGACAGTCTGCGACGGATCTGCCGTCGAGGATGTGACACCTTTTTTCTCCGACGACAATCACGATGAAAGATTAAACCGGGTCTTCGCGCGGAAACGACAGCTTTGGTAGCAGAGCATTGACTCAGAAAGATCTGATAGGGCCTAACTTCCGTATGGCTCCGGGTTCGCATTACGGGACCGCTTTCGCGACGTAATCGAGTACCCGAAAGCAAGAATAACACGCGAATGAAAATACCTGAAATTCTACAAAAACGCAGATGGGCTACTATGACTGGCTCTCTTTCGCCATTCTCCTATCTCTCTCTGTCTCTCTCTCTCTATATATAAATATATTCTCGTTGTACAGTAACGCGAATATTTTTCAAACAAACAGAGAAAATGCTCGAATAAAATATACAAAACTTCTCCCCTTGTTGGAATCCGCACTTGCAAGTTGTGAGCAAATATCAGACCGCATGTGATTTTAATCCTGAACATACTTATTTTAAGCCGCTGTCCCGTGTTAAAAGAATACAATGGTTTATGGGAATTAACTGGATACTTTATCTGGAATAATATATATTGTAACGTCTCGCTCTTATACCCCTGCAACCTTGATCCTTTTTCCGTCCTAATAATCCATTCTCGATCATGGATACGTCAAGAGCGCCACATAAGAGAGCATAGCGCACTGTGGATGTGCATAATAATATCTGAGAGAACTCCTAGAATTCCTGAAAGCTCCTATAGTCTTCTCACAGCGACGCCGATAAAGGAAAGGGAAAATAGGACTTATAAATTCCTAATATTGCATAATTCCCTTGAAATTAGTCACAGAGACAGCCATGAGAAAAGAATATTATAGATTATTACCTTTAAAATTCTAACAATCCAAAATCCAGTCGTGCGACTGGAATCAAAACAAACAAGTGTCCAGGCGCTGTCAGCCGGCATGCGCCAGACTCAAAAGAAATACCAGTAAACCGGTACTTGAAGAAACCGCTAATCCAATTACTCAAATTAAATAGTAAAATCAATAAATAAATCAAAAAATCAAATCCAAAAAGCGACGTTAACGCCTTGGGATATTAAAAATCGTTATCTCCATTAAAATTAACGTATTCCTGTCGAGGATATAAGCAGCGGCTTCCTCGTCAAGAATTCACTCTGTACTCGACTCCGTTCTAGGATACCGATTCCGTCTAGACTCCTGTACACCGAAAGCCGACAAGAAGCTGGAAAATTGTGAAAAATATAATTGCCAAGAAGTAAGTAGGAAATCTATCCTTTAGTTCAGAACGAACCAGTGATCAATATTGTACTGCAAACTGTGGGAACTCATCCTGGGTAATTCTTGGTCTTGGAGAGTATTGTGTCTCAACCCTGTATAAGGAAATTTGCTATCCCTGTAGATCTTCTGCAGCAAAGTCATTGTGCCGGAGCTATCAGAAATCGACCAAAAACACCAAGCCTCTCTCCTTAAAAAGCTCAGCTTCCAATGTCATTGTGATTAGTAGCTGCCTGAATCTAATCCATCCTCAAGATAAGAGATTTGGCAAACGGGGGGGGGGGGGGTCATTGTGATCATCTGTGGGTTCTGAACCATTATCATCCACATCGTCCACTGAATTATAGTCTTCGGGCGCATTGCGCAATCTGCTGAATTATAGCTCCAGCTATCTCTTTCCCACGCCTGGAAGCCAGTATCACGAAAGGACAAACAAACACACTTCTTGTCGCCTACGGTACGATAACAGAACTGGAAACAATTATTATAAGAGTGCGTGTGTGTGAGAGAGTGAAATAGAATATTAAGAACACCTTAGAGTGTAATTTATAGGACAATCCGGCACGATTCTTTAACCTTAAAACTCAATTGTCACATTCCTTCAAAAGACGCCTGCCCATTGCACAAACCCTGTAAAATGTCTCGTGATTCCCAATCCTCTAGGATCGCGAAACGTCTCAATATATATATACCTTTTTTTCACCTCGCTACATAAGCAATATGGACAATTCCCAAAGTGTCGTGCGATTCCCTTACCAAGATCTCTGGACCGGTCCTTCAAGCAAGTGTGAGCCGTTAGAGCATCCCTGGAATCTCAAGAGCTAATGCCACAGCCTTCTCTGAACTATAATATGTATTGTAGCACGAGTCATGTCGTGATTTTTAGCGTACAGACGTCGCTGCTCCCGAGGGCGGTCACGTCTTCCAGGAGATTCAATTTGCCGCCAACCTCCTGCCTCTTCTCTGCTCTGCCTCCACTTTCTCTGACGTTATATCGCGAACACCTTTCTCCATTCTTCTTCATACCTTTTTTTTCCATATACCCGTTATACGTCTACTGTCTAAGTCAGAGAGAATACGCGATGGGTACAGGACAAGAAGAATCTGTCACGGTGCAGTGACTGGGACCAATTTGTTAAAAATTCACCGTAAGTCGAAACAATGATAGACACTTACTATATTTATATATGTCTACATCGATATACACTTATATATTACAAATCCACATTAAATTAATTATTATTTGGCTCGACAAGTCGTACAATATATCGCCTTACACATTGAATAACCTCGCCTTATTTTTAAATATTTTTCGTGTTAACAGATATGCGTTAATAGGAATTTGATATTCATAAGATGCAATTCTTGGGTTACATTAATTTAAGAATAAAGATGCTACACGCAGTCTTGCCGTGACGTCATGTATACCGTCTAACAGAGCAAAATGTGATATTTTACTCTGGAAATTCAAACCTTATGGCTTGAGGGTTGCTTGATACCCGATGGTCCTCCCCCTTCCATCCGCTATCTTTACGACTGTAGCCGAAGGGAAAAACAGCCGAGTCGGTCGGACATTCTCTACCGTGTACAACTGCTCGCAGTAGTATGTACCCGCGTTCTCTCAGACACGCGCTATAACCTCTCGCTTTCAAAAGTTCTGCAGTTCGGCGGACGAAGTAATTACGTTAAAAGCACTTTACACCTATTCGCACTGTTATAGTTATGGCTGGAGGGTGTGCAGGGAAGGAGGTGATAAAATACTAAGTAACGCGTTAGAAGCCAAACCCTCCTCTGTTTGAGTCCTCTATGCTTCTCAGCATTCTCCATGGACCGCTGTACAGTCTACCGCTTATTCTTACCATTCTCCAGCGTCTTTGACTCACTCACTTACTCTCGCTCTCTTTATTTTCCATTCCTTCTTTCTTATTCTCCTCCAGTCCATCGGTAAAAGGACAAATGTCTTTGTGCTGCGGACACGTTCACGTGTAGACGCTATAGATATCCAACGTGTCAATTATCGGGCGTACCCTTATTACGCTTCGTTGTCCGTGACTCGACTTAAGATATGTATGTATAGTTCATAGAAGGACACCGGGTGGAAATCTTTAATGCATTGACCGCTTTTTTTTTTAGAGAGAATTTCGGTTATTTCGTCTTCGTTATATTTTGACAATGCGTCAAATATTTTATGTGGGCGAATGTTAAATAACATTGTTGTCCTCTTGCGCGTGTACCATATAATGAAATTATGAGTCGGTTAAGGTTTCGATTAATTGAGTAATTATTGAAAAGCATTTTTCAAAGTTACCCTATTACGCTGCGAATGGTTATATTATGTAAACAGTAAAATTTCCAATTGGTCCAAACTATTGGAAATTCATTATGATATTATGCCTGAGGTTATCCATTTGCATTAAATTCCTTTGAAGAAATTCTAGCGTGTTTAACCAGAGATGGGATAGTTAACGTGAGAGTGGATGCTTTACATTATACAACCCGCACAGTATATTAGAGTGTAATAGAAACTTTGTTAGGATTGCGTACATTTTCCTATCATATCGGCATACCGCAACTCAATAACTATTCACTATTTTGCACTACGTTCAGTTTTGTCTATGATTGAACTAGAAGTTTTTCAATAGGTACTTCTCCTCGAGAAGGCAGGCACTCCTTCTCTCATGTTACATCTAGGCATATATCTTCTTCGTCATCACGTTATTGTATTTCGTCAGTCTCGTGAACGCTGTTGTATCTATCTGCTTTGATCCATCCCCTATCTTCACATTATATCACACGATCCCCAACCAGCCTGTCGTAACTCCTACATCCACTCTGTTCTCTAATCACTATACTTATAAATTCAGTAGCTGATGTACTAGCAACAAAGGCGAAGTTAATGAATGAAAATTAATGAGCGAGTTATGAATATAGAAAATGGAATCTAAGGCAGAATTTAATTTAACGTGATCCATACGAAATATGACAATTATTTATACATGATATAATAATACATAGGATTGAGCATATATAATTTATATGTAACGCGTACATACAAATTAGGCATAGTTTGCATATTTCGATAATCGTAAAACTGTGTGTAAACTTTATACGAGCGATCATCGCATTTTCAAGTATATCGATTATCGATTCGTAAATAACAATGTGATCGTCGCGTTAGTATGATAGAAATTACAAAAGGCAACTTATCTTCTTGCATAATAAAATATCGGGCGTTGTATTGTTAAAATGGAGTTAAAGTTATGCTTACGCGGGGCTACGTTCCATTTGGTTTGTTCGTCACGTATGGTTTTGAACGAGCGATTCTATACTCGTTGTACGATATGTATATATCTGCTACGTTAAACATACCCTGCTGAGTGCTAAACAGGGAGAATCGTTCGGCCGCTATTGGTTACTCTTTAAAGAATTCAATGTGCCACGTGCGTTCTGTGTGGCAGGAGAACTAATATTGTCGTGGCATTTAATTACACCTAACTATCGTACAACCCTCTACTATTCCCTCATTGGGCCTTAATCACACGTTATCAATGGTGTATGATTGCGTCAGTTTACTTGGTAACGAACGAGTAGCTAGCTAGTCGCTTGCTGGTTCACTAGGTCGCTCATTCGACTTGTGTAAACGAACGGCCAGGCGATTATACGTTTACAAATGCTTTGTAGGTTGGTCAGAGAACAAAGTTCGATCGTACTTATAGTAAAAGCACATGTGCGTGGCGTATATCGTGGGGGTGGTTGGGTGGGTCGTTCACGCATGTAATTTTAAATAAGGGTATGTAGGAAGTAATCGTAGAGTTTTAGGAATACCTCTGTTGATTGGATGAAAAAAATTAGCAAAAAATAAATAGTGGAAATCGAAAGAGTGTGTGTGTGAGAGAGAAAGAGAGAGAGGGGAGGATATGATGAAAGAGAGAGAGAGGGGGAGCGGAAGAGGAAGAGAAGGGAAAGAGATAGAAAGGAATAAAAGGAAGTAAGTTGAAAAAGAATCGAGAACAATTTAACGCATTCTACTTCCACCGAGAAATATCTATACCTTGGCTAACTATTATGAAAAGTTTTCAAATAAATCAAGGCTAAATTGCCGTTTTGGGGTGGGAATGAAACTTTTGACTTTTACGCTCCTCCTTTCGAGTCTCCTTCCCCCCCTGTCCCTTTTTCCCAACGCTCGCACTTCAGCAACAGCATGGCTCCAAACTTACGTATAATCTACTCACACCCCGGAGACAACTTTATTAGGCGGGAATTTTTAAAGTTTTCATATCTTCGCGAGGAAAACGTTACTCCGTTCGATTCTCTTCGAGTCACTCGCCCTCACTCGCCAAGCAATCTTTCTCCCTATATCATTCGTTCCTCGTGCTCTTCTTATTTTTTACTCCATCTGTCTCTCTCTCTTCCTCTGCCACTACCACCTTTCGAAATCTTCATCGACTTCAGACGCGGACTGACTCCCCTCGCCTTTCCCTGAGCTCCCTTTGCTCGCGAAAAGAACTCAAAATTTATGAGAACCGCTTATAACACTGGATCGATATGCCAACAAGGAGACTTTGCTTTCTTCGTTTGCTGCCTTCACAGGGAGTTGGTATACGCAATATGTATACAGGGTGTTCCGAAATTACCTGACCAACGGGGTATGGCGGTGTTCGGGAGGCACCACTGATCACAAAAATGACCTTTCTTTTCTCCGGAAGGTCACAGTTTTTAAATGGGAGCAGTTCAAAGTTGACCAATCAGAGCGAAGCATCAACAGAAACGTAGGCACCTACGAACTCT